>JAUPTC010000413.1:0-50218 GCA_030762895.1 Sophora flavescens
AAGGTCCTTCAGAAGTTCGGGTCCATTTTCTCGATGATCTCTTTGGGATTGATAGGCTCTTTTTGAGCACTAGACGTCTCTCCCGAAATCAAGCCTGGGGCGATTTTCATCTCTGTGGAGCTCTCATCAACCTTTTTCGATACAATCAATTTGTGACACAATGCCCTAATCTCTTCTCTTCAATGAGGTTCAATTTCTCTAGTCGATCCTGGACCAACTGCCTTCTTCCACCCCCGCTTCTGGTGACTTTAATGAGGGATCTCTACTGACCGTGAGTACCGCTCCATCCCATAAATCCAAAGAATACGGTGTTGCCCCGGCGGAGGGCGACAGAGGCACGATATCGGTAGCTGTAAGGTAACATCTCGTGCCAATCCTGCACAATACCACCATCTTTGACAATCTTCTTGATATTTTTATTACTGCCTCAATTGCTCTGCTCATCTTGGGCAGATTGGGAGGAATAGTGATGCTTTATCTTCAAGTTTTCACATCTCCTTCATCATCTCGCTGCTCAAGCCTACGACACGTTGATAATCTTATCGCAGAAACCTATACCGATAAATTAATTCTCTTTTACAAATTTGATGACGATATTCCTGGGTCGCCATCAGCGTATTTATGCACTTCGACCCACTTTTGTGAAATAATCAACGGTAACAAGAAATTAAGCGATGCCCATTCGAGCTTTTTGGTCTGATTGGCCCGATCACATCCATTCCCCATATCAGAATCCGCCAGGTGCTTACATGACATTCACATGGAGCCGCGCGCTTGAACCTACTTCAAAGATATATTTAACACTTATGGCACTCCTTCGCATAATTAAAGCAATCTGCCTATCGCCAACTAGTATTGGCCAGCCTCAAGATTTTCCTCGCCATTGTACGGTAGACTGGCCGCGCAAGTTTTAAAAGATCCTTCATGACCTCCTCAATTATCCGCTTAGCTTCTTTTGCGTCAACGCATCTCAACAACACTCATGTCATGATTTCCTTTGTAGAGAATACTCATCTGGGCAGATGGAAACCTATCAGCAAGTCTTCTTAGAGTTTTTTTTGTCATTTTAAACGCCCATGGGTATTCTTTCTTCGATGAAGTATTCATGTCATGGTACCACGGTTTTTGATCGGGCTCTTTCTCTATCACTTGACAATATGCGTGATGATCACGACTCTCTTCCATTTGATGAGGGGTAAGTTCTTCTGGCTACTTTCTTTGAACATCGTAGGACAAGGTAGATACAGGGCCAATAATTGGTTATCTTCATTGTGGAATATGGTGAAATGTGATTTCATCAAATCGCTAATCAAACCTTTGATGTAATCATGGTAATGATTAACTTGCATCTCGGGTTTCCCATTCCTCTCTTAGTCGTGGATGACTAATGCAATAGTCCCCATATTTCAAGATCCTTGCTCTTGATTATATCATTTCAAGCTGATCCCGAAAGGGCAAAGCTTCATATTCGCTATATTGTTTGTATAATCAAAGCAAGTCTTGCAAGGATGGGGAAATAATCATTTTTCTGAGATTAGTATTGTCCCGATTCCATGCCTCAATGCATTGTAGTTTTATCAATAGCAAAGTCCACTTTTTCTTTTTCTCTCGTGATTGTGCATTTTATCAAAGCCATTATATTTTCATCTGGAAATCGACGATCGACCTTACATAATCTTCACCGGGCCGGACATGATATTCTCGCGAGCACTACCTTTACCGCTATTGGAGACATAGACAATGTCGTATTTCCATAGCACGACTTACATGCTACTAATTTTTCTAGTCGAGCAGTGCTTATCAAAGATATACTTCGATTGGATCCATTTCGATCACGAACTGTAGTGTAATATAACAATGTAGCTGCCCCAAACGGCGAGTCGCCTAAGCTAAAGCACAACAAGTGCTTCCACCAGTTCAGCAGTTGGCTTCACAACCGGTGAACTTCTTACTTAGATAATAGATGGCGTATGTTCTTTTCTTTCCACTCATCGTGTGCCGCTCTCAAGACACAACCTATTGACTCATCTAGCATTGTAAATAAATACATGATGGAGAGATCTTCCAAAACTGGGGGAACCAAGACTAGAGGCTCCCCGTAGGTATTGTTTGATCTTTTCAAAGACTTTTGACACCTCATTCCATGTTACCGCCTGATTTTGCGTAGAGCAATTTTAAAGATTGGCTGACATGTCGCGATCACCCGGAGAAGGAACCGGCACGTAGTTCAATCTTCCTAAACCCACGAACTTTTTCTTCTCACTGTGGTGCTTGGCATATTGATGATTGCCTTAACTTTTTCAGATCAACTCTATTCCTTTTTGACTAACAACGAACCCCAGGCACTGGGCTCGATTTCACTCCAAAAGTGCATTTGGTTGGATTCAGCTGGAGCTTCCAAACTTTCTTAACCGCTCAAAAAGTTTTCAAGTAGACATCAACATGGTCATCTTCGGATACTGGACTTCACGATCATATCATCTACATAAACTTCTATCTCTTTATGCATCATGTCATGGAATAAAGCCACCATAGCTCCACGATATGTTGCCCTTTTCAAAGATTATTTAAGCCAAAGTGGCATAACCTTTGTGGGGGGGTGTTCCCATAAAGTGACAAAAACGTAGTTTTCTTCCATATCTTTGTGTGCCATATCGATTCCATTATATCCCGAGAATTCATCCATGAAAGAGAATAATGCATGTTGAGCAGATATCTACAAGAACATCGGCGTGAGGCATGAAAGTCATCTTTTGCCAGTCAGTAATGATTCGAGCAATGATAATAATATTGAAATCCATATTCCATCTTTCTTGGGACAAGAACGATGTTAAAGCAACCCATTGAGGGTACCTACTTCACTTGTGAAACCCACATCCAGCTGTTTCTCGACCTCCTCCTTGATCCTTAAAGACATTTCCGCTTTCATCCTTCGTGAGATTCGCTACCGAGGCACTGGCTTTAACGGCAGTTTGTGTTCTCACACTAGGGTCTAACCCCTGGCATGTCTTCGCATTTACTCACGCAAAAACATCTTTATAATCCATCAACAACTTGATCATCCTACTTCACTCCCTTTTTCCTTTCAAGGAAAGGCCAATTCGACTCTTTTTTATCATCTTCGACTCCCAATTGATTAGTTCGCTGATTCTTCATGGGTCAGATTTCCCTTTTGGATTCTTGTTCTACCAACCTCAGCGTTGAGGAGGAACTTCCCCATCATCATCACAAGCTCATCGGCATGATCAATAGGATAGTCAAGTTGTGACACGAAAGTTGTTAATCTTCGTCATTTTAAGGAGAGCTTTTAGATCGCATTTTGGTAGTTATCGGAGAAAGATGAATGAATAAAGGTTAAAGATGAAGCTGCATTTATGGTGAGGAATGATGAATAAAAGCGAAAATAAAAATCAAAGGGATAAGAACATAAAGATATTGAATGCATGCATTTATTGATAAGTCATACGAGACGAAACAAGTAAGCCCATTACAACAAAAATCTAAAGCAAGGCTTGCAACAAAGGATAAGCATTACATTACTTTGAAAAAAACTCTATGGTCTGAGGAACTGATGACCTCCCAATTGTTGAGAGCCATACGGGAGGGACATGGATACGCAGTTGACACCATGATCGGCGAGATAATCATCATCAACGGCGCCACTTGGTCGAGGAATGCGAACCCCACCGCCGAGCTACGTGAATGCCACAGGGGGACCCCTTTCGCCACCGTATTCACGATTTTCAGCCTAGTCAACCTCTTTTTTTTCTTCTCTTCTATAACCCTCATCTTATAGACCTTGGTGGGTTTATATCCCAACCCAAACCTGTCCTTGTTCTCGGTGAGCATGAGGATGTCGATGGAGCACCATCCCTAACATAAGTGGCATTGGCAATTTCCGGTGATTGGAAAACGGTCTCGAGCTTCAGCAGCTTCAATGTAAAGGGTTGTTGATGGCTTACCCACTAACAATCCTCCTCTCCATAAACAATTATCAACTTACTATCGACAATGAACTTCACTTTCTGTGCAACGTGGGAAGGTGCGACTCGAGGCTAATGGATCATGGTCATCCCAGGGAGACAAGCGTAAGTTGGTGTGATGTCCATTACATGGAAATATTTCAAGGTGCAAGGCAATCCGAATGGGCAATTCAATTTATCCCATGACTTCCTTGGTGCCATCGGCTCTTACAATCATCGTGTTTGCTTCATATGAGTTCCATGAAGGCAACTTTTCGGTGTTGACTTTGGCATTACATTCAAAGAAGAACCATTATCAATGAGAACCCTAGCCATGACAAGATCTCGACACTTCATAGGATGTGTAACACCTTGTTGTGCCCTATTCCTTCACCGAAATTTCATCATCGAAAGTGATATAATTATCAACAGCGATGTTACCCATGATGTTATCGAGCTTGTCAGCGGTGATGTCGTAGAAGACTGAGCTTGATTCAACACCTTATCATGACTCCCTATGTGGCTCAGAATTCATCAACAAAGACAAAAGAGATATCCGAGCTGGAGTTGATTCAATTGATCCAAAACCCTAGTATTCACTTTGTTGATGAACTTCAAAGAATTCCTCGTACTTCGGATACCTCTTTTGATTACACACCTTTGGTATTCTCTTCACTCATTAGCTTCCTTCCACCTTCTCCTTCCTTGCGATCTTTTTTCTTCCTTTTATGTCTCCTCCCTCGCATTTCCTGCGAGTATAAATGCGACCACTCTAGTCATTCCACGATTCCCAAAATGTTTGTAACCACAAGTGGTCCTTGGAAGGGATTCTTTGTTGAACCCACTTCATATTTCCATAGGTACCGCTTTTGTGTCCTTGTAAGTGGAAAGGACCTAAGGACTCGGATGACAACTAGTGTTTCCCACACTCGAAAACCTACATAGGTTCCTTCAGATATAGAAAGTATCGGCACCGGCCGGAGCGACTGTGAGAACTAGGTTGAGGATTAATCACAACAGTAAAAGGGATATCTTAATGGATTGGGGAATTGTAGATTCAACAACCATTTAATGCCACTCATTAGATGCATCAATTAGGATAATCTTCATATTCGCTAATCGCACAACTTGGTCGAAATTCAGATCTTCCCAATGAATGCCCATATTCCGGTTCAGTCACACCTTATCGCTTCATTGAGGGTCTATATTCCAATTGAGGTTTCACCAATATATGTTTTTCATCTCTCTTAAAACAACCTCATGGGATTTTTGACATCAGCCACTTGGCTCTTAAGAGTAGGTTCATGGCTATCTATGGCATTACTCTGAAACCCCATGATTTGGTATGGACCGTTGCGCCATTCGAGCATCTTTACGAAAGCTCAACCACTTAGCATCAATAAGATCTTGTACTGAAACGGAGAAATGCAATTCTCAGTGGAATGACTTATTGTCCGCATGATACTCATTTAGCTGGGTCAAACCACTTCGGATAAGGAGGGCCCAATGGTTTCATTAGAGAGAGTCAACACAAATTTGTTTATGGTCGATGAGTCTTTGAAGGTCAGCGGTACCGGGTCCAGTCAAATACTCGCGTCTTTCCTGAGTTATATGGTGGTCTTAGTTTTGACCGGTGTTTGGGTTTGGACTTGTGGTTGAACAATTTGAGGTGGAATGGTAAAGTGTGTTGAGGTCGAAGGGTATGGAGGCGGTAAGGTCATCTCCTGAGGATTTGGAATCATTGGAGGAGGGGGTGATGTATGGCTGGTTGGTTTCGTTATATGGGGTGTATTGGGCTTGGACACGGTGTGTTTGGTTTTGGTCATATTGGTTTGGTCTTTTGTTCAAAGGTTATCGCGCGTGTATTTCTCCTTCTTTTTCTTTTCCTGGCCAAACGGGCGCTTCGGGCCGTTACATGCAAGGTCTCAGAGAGCTTGCCATTCCTCATTCCACTTTCAATTCTCTCACAGATGATGTCAAAAAAGTTCCACGACACACTCCATTCATCCATCATAGAGTACGATGAGAGACATTTAATATTCCCACAATTTCTTTTCTAATCTAATGAAGGCTCACGAAAGACCAATTCCCCATCATGGCATACTCTTTGAAAGTCTTGATGCTTTTTTTGACATATTTTGGAGGTTGCATCCTATCGAGACCATGTCAATATAGTATTGTATTTTGGTAATGATTCGCTGATCTTTGAAGTATCAGCATGTGGGCATTTAGAGATCGTGTACCCAATTTAAGCCCTTTGTATAGGACGTCGGAATAAGTGAATCAAGAGCTTATCATCTTGAGCATATAATGCCATCTCCTACATACATGGATCGGAAATGTCTGGGACATGTTCCAAGATGGCTGGGAAATCGGGCACCTTAAATTTTGACGTAAATTTACAATGATTTGGCACACAAACAGACCAAGCATCTCGCGAAACAGAACTATTTACTCCTTATGCTAGAAGTCTTTCCCTCCCAGCACTTCAAACATTTCTTTGACTGGGAATTCCCTCCCGTTTCGAGATTCCACTGGAGTTTTCCTGATATTTGATGAGGGAATGAGTATGGCATGTAGGAGGATCCAAAGTTTGGCATCGTTTGAGTCCCCGGGGCTTATAATGTAGGATGTAATAGGGGGTTTTTTGATTGACGAAAGTGTCATAGTTGGGGTGTTACCAGTGTAGGGTTGGCTTGAGTTTGTGTTTCGTGATATTTCCACAAGATCGTGGGGGTAGGTGTGCCGAGCTGATATGTTCTGTTTTGAATGCTTAGCTTGGTGGTAGAGGGCTTGCGAGGCACAAATCCAGCGGTGTAAATGCGTATAGGGGATTGTTGAGTTAAAATGAAAGATGAGGTTGGTTGCTTGGATAAATAGTGAGAGGCATCATGGCCCCTAGTTGGTTGAAGCCTTGAATAGGAATCGAGCAACCAGCGATGGTAAGGGGTAATGGATGTCTTCCTTCATTCGAGACTAGGAGGGTTCTCCCATGTTCTTTTCCTTCACATTGCTTGTAGGATTCTCAACACCTTAGTCATCCGATCCTTGATTTGTGACCCACTTCATCCCCCCACGATCTCTTGGACTTCTTCTAGTTCATCCTCCATGGCTCTTGTTTGTGGCCAGAAAGCAGTAAGGGTGTCTTGGAGCAATTGTTTAGAAAAGCCACACTGTTTTAATCAAAACAAAGTGAGAATGTAATGTTGGAAAATGCAAAAAGCTTTTATGAAAAATCACCTTTGGAGTTTATTATTATTTTTTGAGTTAACAACTTATAACAGTAGGCGATTGGTCTCCCCTTACGACAGAGAGTATTGTGCTCATAAGATGAAATGAGTTGACAACAAACTAGGGGAGAAACTTCCTGATAGATGTTGTCTCAAACACTCTGGTACACTGGATTGAGACATCTCGTCCTACCCTTTGTTTAAAAAAGGAAGAATCTTATAAGGCAAAGATGTAGTTGACCATATATTGAAAAGGAAGACCATGCTCCAAGATAGGTGTCGTCGCAAGTCAAGTGCAAGAGTGGGAGTTGGCTGAAGGGAACATAGAAGGGAAAGAACAGAGTTCATTAAAAACTCCTCAAAGCAATACATAGAATCCATGGAGGCAAGGACAAGATTTCATTAAAATCTCCTCAAAGCAATACATAGATTGGGGATTACATCATAATTCTCGACATTGTTCCAACATTTTTCACCTAAAGTCAATAGCCCAGGGTCTCTTTCTTTTTAGCTGATACCCTCCACACAGCTTGCATGAAACCATCCGACTCAATCTAGGACGCAGCATAGGGTCACAATTTTTTTTTGCCTTTTCAAAGCGTTGGACAAAATTTGAAATACAATGGCTTAGCACCAAAGTCATGCTCGTATATCTTTTTTTCCATATGTCAATATCTATCCCTCCCTCGGGCCTCTTTCTCTCCACCCTACCAATTCATTGCTTGAACCACTGATCATGATGATGTTTTTTAGGGAGGTCCATCTAAATCGCCTTTGCTTTTGATTTCGACTATAGGGTATTGACCTTGGACCTTTTGTCAGTTTGGTCGTCTTTGTCTTGTGCAATAAATTTGCTTTTGTAAGTTGCCATTGACTCCCTTTTTCTCGATTAACTCACTTCCAATGACTTTATATCTCCTCAATGTAATGACTTCTTCTTCTAATTGGCAGCTTTCTTTTCTTAGTTGATGCCTTCTTTGGGCCGGGGACAATACTTTTACTTTAAGATTCCTTGATCCCTAGTGCTGACACTACAGGACCTTGTCTCACATTCTTACGGACTCTTGAGTTTGCAAGTGAGATATCTAACAAATCTTTTAAGTGTTCATTTTCCTTTGTTGACTTCTCACAGCGCTTTTGACCAATTACTATTTTCAATCTTAGCATCTTGCTTTTGTTGTTCCTTTCTGTCATTTGTGCTTTTGCCAGGACTTTTCGATTGTTCTACCATTTGAGTTACCCAGAGGGAGTAATCTTGACTTTCGCGTGCTTTACCAGGAATCTTGATGGGCGACTTTCCTTGATTTTCTTTACAGATTCAAGTATTCTCAGACGAGACTCAGGATTGGTCGCCCCATGAGATCTCCCCGCCATCCCTACATTTTTCCATGCATTTTCTAACTTCTTTTTGCTTAGCAACTTAGTATTCTCGCCATCCTCGTCGAAAACAACATCCGGCAAGTTGTTGGCTTCTAGGGCACGGTTTAGCATCCAACAAAGTTGTCATAAGGTTATAGAGGGGGTGTGTAGGATATGCACTCTTGGGCCCAAGGCAGGAACATTTGGATAGTCACCTAACTATAATGATATCTTGCCCTCGTTGACTTTAGTACCATGGGCATTGATAAGCTCACACGCATCTAGTTTTATAACTAGATAGACTGTTTGTGCAAATTACTCGAAGTTCAATCTCTTTTACCTAAATTTGGCCTGTTTTGTTCCTAAGTAGACTTTCACTGGATCTAGGCATTTTTAGTAGTTTTAGTCTATTTTGAATAGACTACGCCTTTGTTTTTTTTTATTGTGTTTCGAGTTAGAAGTGAAGCACGAGAGTCAAGGGAATCAATGAACAATGGAAATTGTCATTAAGATAATCGCCTGTGAGTGTGATGATTGCTGTGGGACTCGTCAAGTGTACGGGTCAGCCGTAAGTAATAAAATAAACACGAAGTAATTACCAAGGTCGAACTCGGGGATTGCTATTAATTGCCTAATCACAGAAATCGGATGCGTCGGCCAAGGTTACGTAAGGTGGTTGGTAGAGAAAGGAGAATAGGATCAAAATTTAATTAACAATCTAATAAATACTAAACTAAAAATATGAGAATTAAAATATCCAAGGTCACAAATCCCACCTACCCAACAGTATAGCAATTTGTGATGATGAATTCCTCCCTAAGTTCAATTCCGATGTCACTCTAGGACCCCTAAATTCTCCTAAATCCACTCGTGCTAATTAAGACGTATTAACGATTGGATTAATTACTTACTAGGTCTTATAATCCTAATCTCGATTCGGAACTTTTGTTCCTATAGGGTCGGACCGATCTCCTACTCCACTCGTAATATTAGATCGATGATCCTAATTCAAGTTCAACGCGATCACTGACTAGGCCTCATCGACGTTAACAAATTAATCAGCGAACATATGATTAACACGATTGGACAATCAAATTGAAGCAAGAATTGAATTAAAGGAGAAAGACATACATCATATCGGATTTACATCGCCATGGGTGGCTTCATAGTCACCGGACGATGGGATTAGTTCATGCTCATGGACAAGCGACGGACGTAACCTCCTAAGAAAAAGGGAGACGCGCCTCCAAAGAGAAAGACCACCATAAAGCTTACTCTAAACATGGAAAACTACGGGTTTCATGGTCTGGGGCCAAACCCCCACACTCTACTCCAGTTCCATCCTCTCGATGTCATCACTTTAAATAGGGGATTCCCGATCTGCGCTCCTTCGCGAGGTGAGCAGCCTCTCGCGAGGCGAGAATTAAAATTGGCGCGCTTTCAATTTGAATCCTCGCGAGGCGAAAGGTGTTCGCGAAGCGAGTCTTGACTTCCAGGTCACGGAGCTTCATCACGACTGGACTGATGGTCTCCCCACTTCGGGTCTTCAACTCTCGCGGGCAGATGCTTCGGGGCGAGCATTCAAACCTCAAACTGTTCACGGGTTGGTCTTCATCACGGCACGTGAGTGATGGTCTTCGTCTTGCAGAGCCCTGTGATCTCAGCGAAAGTGCAGACACCTCTCACGTAAGCAGACCGAAGTGATGACTTTGCTGCTTGTTGACTCTTCGGGCTCGCGGGGCGAGCATACACTGGCGAGGCGAAAGTGTCTCCAGCACTTGCAATTTCCACTGCTTTTCGACTTTCCTTGACTCCCGGAGCTTCACTTATTTAACCTGAAACAACAAAAGCACCCACAAGCGTAATTCTATTCAAAATAACCTAAAAACTACACAAAAAGACGCAAAACGAGTCAAGAGATCCAAATCAGAACAAAACAAGGCAAATTTGGGCGAAAACAGAGTGAACTCGAATAAATTGGCACATAAAACCCTAGTTCATTGGTCATAAAACTAGATAAGCCGTAGGCTTATCATCACCCCAAGGAAGCCTGAAGATCAACATAGCAGTAACAATATCAATTCTGTCTCCCTGCAAAGCCACATTCTAGCCTCACGAACTGGTATTGATTATGCCAGAAAGTCATCCTTCCCGGATCGCCTCGCCAATCACAATTCACCTCGCGAGAATTCAAACTCAGGATGGAGCCAATTTTAATATTCGCGTCGGGTATGCTTGCCCGCGAGCGGCGCGAGAACCAGAACCCCTATATATTCTTTGTTTGAGATCAGATTTCGAGGACTTTTGATACTCCACATTGTTTAGGATCCAGTTTGAGGATAATCCTTGTTTTCTTGAGCTCGCTCTCCTTCTCTTTTCTTTTCTTATTTTATTATGGAGATTATTCCCGATTGTTCGCTTGTCACTCACGGTACGAGGAACTAATCCCCTCGTCTAGGAATCAATGAATCCACCCAGTGGTATAGTGTTCATGTGATGCGTGTTTTTCTCCCTTTTCTCAATTAATTTTTTCAATTCTGATTTGATTGTGTTGATCATATGCATGCGTGGTTGACTTTGAATTGATGAGGTTTAGACAAGCCGATTCACGCTTAGAACATGAATTGGATCATCGATTCGAATATTTGCGAGTTGAGGAGAGATCGGTGCAACCTTATAGGAACAAGAATTAATAGAGTTTAATGATTAGGATTATGATACTAGTAAGTAATTAATCCAATCTTGAATACGTCCTATTGAGTACGACACAATAGATTTAGGAGAATTTGGGGGTCCTGCTTGATATTGGAATTGAACTTGAGGAGGAATTCATCATCACTTGGGTACTATGTAACATTGGGTAGATGGATTTGTGACCTAGATATTTTAATTCCAGATTTTAGTTAATTATTTTACTTGATTTGTCAATTGAATTGCAATATTAATCTCTCTCTCCCAACCACTTTCTCTCTTGACCAAAGAGTATGAGTTTCCCTTGAATCTAGACAAATTCGTAGCCCAATCCTTGTGTTCGACCTCGGTAAATTCTTACCGTGTTATTTTATTACTTGCGATGACCAGGACACTTGTTTATGACTCATCAAGTTTTGGGCGCCCGCTGAAGATTGGTACAACCAATTTTCCTAATTTTTAGGAATTTGATCGATTGGTATGATTTTATTTTTATTTTTCTGTTATTTATTTATTTATTTATTTCTCTCTACTTCTTTGATTCCACTCTGGTCTTGCCAGTGTTTTTGTACTGAAGGAGTGCCGCTCACAAGAGGACCTGCTATTTGATTCGTGAGATCACCAGACGGCGGTAAGCGCTCACGGAAGAAGGAAGTCGGTAGAAAGAAAAGGTCAAGACGAGTGATCTTGAGAGAATGGAAGAAGAAAAATCCTCCCCTCCTCCTCCTCCTCGCAAGCCTCCTCTTCGAAGTGCAGTCTACCCAACTTGGGTGATTATGATTCTTCCATCGGGAGAGGCAACCTCACTGAGACTCCTTCAGTGGAAGATGTGTCACAGCCATATCCGTGAGAATCAGCTTGATGAGAGTGCGACAAGACTCTGACAGGCACATCACCCACTTCCTTGAAGCTTGTGACTTACAGAGGACAAGAGATGTTCCCGAGATGAGTTTCGCCATGGCTATTCCTCTCTCTTTAGGGATGTCGCTCACGATTGGTCTGACAACTTGATAGGAATAGTATCCAACTTAGAGCAAATGGCACAAAGTTCCTAACCAAGTATTTTCCCCGTAAAAGCCGGCACAAGCAAGAGAGGCACTACATCTTTCGACAGATGAGAGAATGAAACTTTAATGAAGCTCGGGAGAGGTACAATGAGCTCTTAAGAAGATGTCCTTCACTTTCTTTGGCCTGGTCTCCAAAGTTCAACATTTCTTTAATGGGTTAAGAGGACGCTATCGGATGAATTGTGATGCCACAATGCAGCTCTTTCTCCTTATCTGGGCTGAGGATGGACGGGCATTATTGGAGAAGATGTCATATAATGATTACAACCGTGGAAGGAAACCTCCGTGGAATCGGTTCAGAGACAATGGAAGTCATTCTCGAAGCAAAGGAGTTGTTGAAGATGCAGAATGAGGCTTTGTCCGGGGAACAGAATAATGCGATACACGAGGGAATGTCTCCGGACGGGAAAATTGTAATGGAGACCAGACACTCGAGCTGCCTTCGCTCAACTTCTTCGGGAAATATGGACTCATGCCACAATTTCTATGTGATCAGCCCCGAATAACCATCGAGGAAATGCATTGACGACTGCAATCGGAATCGGATAGGGGGTATATGAGGAGAGACCATCGGCTTTCGCGCAGGTAATACTAGTGGTGGTCTTACGGCAACAACAACCTCAACAAAATTGGCAACAAAAAACTCAACGAAGTGCGAGGCCGAACATTAATCCATCGAGTACAATACTCAGCGAGGCTCTTCGGGGAAATAATCGGTTGCAAATAATGCATATAGCAGCAGCCTTGGAGTTAGCTATGAGAAGGTGAATGAGCAATGAGAAGTTGTCAATCGTCTCAGGCACAATTTTAGAGATGAATGCAGAATTTGACAAGTTAGAATGCATAGCGGGCGATTCCACAATCTAGAGACGGAGTTGCTCATTTCGTATGGCAACTAAATGATCGTCTCCCATGCATTTCACCGGGTGATACCGAGAACAACCATAAGGAGCATTGCAATGCCACCACAATCAGGAGCGGTAAAGTGTTGGGATCTAGCAGGGTGCAACTAGTTCTCGTGAAGACAAGTGCCCGGAACAACCACATGTTGAGGAAGAGCAACCTAAGAAAGAGAAGTTGTAAAGCGGTAAGGCACCGTGAGCAAGCGGGGAAGGCTAAGTCAGGATGAAGAGTTCCGAAAGTTATTAGGGAGGTTGAACCCCCAAGACCTCCGCCCTGCATGAAGGTATCGTATCCTAAAACATTAGTAGCCTCACCAGGATAAGCACTAACAGATTTTGATGTCTTCCGCAAACTTCAAAGTAACATTCCATTTGAAGCCTTGAACAAATGCCATCTTATGCCCATTTATGAAGGAGCTTCTCTCCAAGAAGTGAGAATGATGGATGAGGACATGTTTTGCTTGGAGAGCAGTAGTGCCATTCTTCAAAGAAAACTACCTCCAAAGTTGAAGGATCCCATTTCTTTCGATACCAGCACCATTGTGGATGACCATGAGGAAGGCATTATGTGATTCCAGGAGAAGCATCAACTTGATGCCCTCTCTATGATGAAGAGGTTGCGGATCAAAGAATTCAGGATACACAGATGTCGCCTCCAACTAGCCGATCGCTCTATAAAATATCCTTATGCAAGGTGGTCGAAGACTTTAGTAAAGGTGGACAAGCTCGGATTCAGGTGGACTTTGTAGGTTTGATATGGATGAAGACGCCGAGATCCTCTCTCATATTGGGTAGGCCCTTTTGCCACTGGGGTTTGATAGATGTGCGCTAGGGAAACTCACTCTAAGGGTGCAAGATGATGAGGGTAGTCTTCAATCTCTTTGAAGCAATGAAGCACCCTCGGAGGGTCGTTGTATCGAGTGGAATGGTGATTCAACATCAGAGGCAAACTAGAGAAGCCCATGGTCTTCACTTGCTCAAGTTGTGGGTAAAATCCCATTATGATGATATGAGAAAAAGACCTTTGGGGACGGTTTATCTACGAAAGTGGTAAAGCATGGAAGCCTTATCCCGAAGTTCCCAAGGAGAATGTGCAAGGGAAGGCGCAACAACAAGGGCATGGAAAAAGAGGATAAAGCACCGTTGAAATGGCACAACTGGGTGGTGGTCAATGAAAAGAACCAGTTGATCCCAAAAGGGACCATCACGGTGGGGTTATAGTATGCTAGATTATAGAGGGGCTTTACCCGGATTTAAATGAGTTGTTCGGGATCCGCAAGCAAGAAACCACAAAAGCGGATTAAGGAAAGGCGTGTGAATAAACACATCTTGCCTGGGGAGCTTGAGCTCCGAGCAAACAAGACTACTTGACAACTCAGGTTGAAACTTCTTTCCTAGGACAAGCTAAGATCGCAGGTGGTCGGGACCATTAAGGTCTCCAAGTTTGTCTCACGGCAATAGAGTTAGAAGGCCTCTGAAACTTCCAAGGTGAATGGGTAAATGATAAGGCATTAACATGGGGAATCTCCCAATTGGCAAATGCTTTCTTCCTCAAAGGGTTAACCCCAGGCGACTTGAGTCGAGCTCGGGACGTAAACAAGCGCTGTTTGGGAGGCAACGAGTTAGGTATCCTTTATTTTTAGTTTTCATTTTTCATATATATATTTAAAAAACGGAATGATTCGCCACGCAATCCACTTCGGGCGAACACGTAGCTCCCCCGAGATCTCGAGAAGTTTGCTCATGCTGATAAGCCTGCGGCTTATCTAGTTTTATACTAGATGAACCAGGTTCATCTGTCTATTTATTCGAGTTCAGCTCTTTTAAATAGATTTGCCTTGTTTTGTTCCTTAGTTGGACTTTGCCCTGGTTTTCGGCTTTTTGTGTAATTTTTTTAGCTTATTTGTCTAGAATTCGTCGAAGTTGTCAGGTTGATTTGAGTCCATAAGTGAAGCTCTAAGAATTAAGGAAATGAGAAAAAGTGGAGATTGCATTCGGAGATTCCCGCCCGCGAGAGGAAGCTAAGCCCGCGAGGTTTGAAGACGGGAGAAGGATGCACTAGGCTGAGTGGCGATTCAAATCACGGTCCGGGAGAGTAGCTTCACGTCGCGAGACGTGACTGGGCTCGCGAGGTGTGAACCATTAAAGCACCGAGTCAGAAACATCACGGCCTAGCCGGGATGATATCACCCGCTCCTGACCGAAAAGCACACCAAGTCAGGGACCATCACGGCCCTAGGCGTGGATGGTATCACACTCGTGACCCAAAAAATCCACACTAAAGTGAGTAGAACATCACGGCCGGCAGTGGATTCACACGCGGCGGTGACAAAAGACTCGCTAGCGAAACATCCCATCGTCGCGAGAGGTTCTAAATTCGGTGCGCCGAGCAGAGCGGAAATACTGGCTTTCGTGGATGGCTATCACGCTGACCGTGCCTCTTATAAACAAAGGAGTCGAAACGGGAAAGCGAGGATTTTTGATCAGAGCTGATTTTAGATCTTTTGTAATCCTTGTCACGGGGCTGCGTCTCCTCTTCTCTCTCTTATTCCCAGGCTTAGGATGAATTCCGATTAGCATAAGGTCGTTGTTAGTTTATTGAGGAACTAATCCTCTTGCTAAGGGGATCGATGAAGCCACTATGGCGGCATAGTATTCATGTGATGTAACTCTCTCTCTCTCTTAATTCATTATTGTTTTTCAATTCTGATTTCATTGTGTTGATTATATTCTTGCGTGATCAACTTGTTAACGTGTATGAGGTCGAGAGGCGATTCGCGTTCAGGAACTTGAATTGGGAACATCGATCGGTGTTGCACCAGAGTGAATAGAGATATGCAACTCTTGGGAACAGAATTAATGGAATTCGAGATTAGGGTTAAGAGACCTAGAAAAGTAATTAACTCAAATCCTCCGAATACGTCCTATTGAGCACGACAAGTGGATATAGGGGAATTTTGAGGGTCCCGTTGAGATTAAAATTGAACCTAGGGGGAGATCAATATCACTTGGGTACTTTGCATGATTGGGTAGGTGGATTAAAACCTTAGATGCTTTTAATTGATTTCATCACCATATCTTTGATTGTTTCGATTTGTTAATTTAAATTGTGATCCTAATTTCTTTCCAACCACTTTTCTGCTTGGCCAACTTATGGATTCTCGGGAAATTAGTCGAATTGGTGCCCATCCCTGAGTTCGACCTCGGTAATTACTTCTGGTGTTTTTTTTATTACTTGCGATCAACCCGATACACATGGAGTCATGACAAGTTTTTGCGCCGTTGCCGGAGATTGTACAAACCATTTTTCCTATTTTAGGAAATTTGATTGATTGGTTAAGTTGATTTTTCATTTTATTTTTATTTATTTCTTTGTTATTATTTCTCTACTTCTTTGATTCCACTTGGTCTTGCCGTGTTTTTGTATGCGAGGTGCCTTCTACAAGAGGACTTTGTTATTCGATTCCAGATCACCGGGGCATTCAGAGGCAATTAAGAAAAGAGCCAGAGAAAGGAGAAGGGTTGGAAGCAATTAAAATAGAGGGCATGGTGAAGAAAATCCTCCCTCCTCCTCCTCCTCCTACAAGCCTCTCTTTGAGTACGATCTACCAAGCTTGGGAGATTGTGACTCTTCTATTGGAGGGCACACTGAACACGGAGACTCCTTGAGTTGAAGCATGTGTCACATTCAACTCCGGAGAATCGAGTTTGATGGGAGTGGCAAACAGGACCTCATAGACATCATCTCGCTTCGAGAAGTTGTGACTTACGAAGACAAGGGGAGTCTCTCAAGATGAGTTTAAACGCGACTTTCCCTCTCTCTCTTAGGGATGTTTCTGGTTGGGTTGATAGCTTGGATAAGAAGATCGGAACTGGAGAAATGGCGCGAAGTTCCTAACCAAATACTTTCCTCCCCGAAGGCAGACTAGCAAGAATAGCGATCACATCATTCGAGCCAGGCCGGAGGATGAAACTTCAATGAAGCGTGGGAAAGTACAATGGTTTGTTGAGAAGATGTCCTTCACGTTTTTGACCCAGGTTTCCAAAGTGACTTCTTTATTGGGGTTGTAGGATAGCTATCGATGAAGCGTGATGGAGCGCTGGCGCTTCTTTTTCTACTTATCGTGAGATGGATGGACATTGTGTGAGAAGATGTCATAATGATTACAACGGGTAGAGACCCAGTGGAATCGACCAGGACAATGGAAGCCATTTTAGAGCAAAACAGACTTTTAAAGACTGAGAATGGGGCTTTGTCCAGGAATAAGAGGGTTAATGCGTATACGAGGGAATGCCTCCGGGTTACGCAAATTGTAATGGAGATCATGACACTCAGTATTTGTCTGCAATTTCCCTCGAGAACATGTGGACTCTTGCACAACTTATGACCTTGTCTAACAACTATCGGAGGAACATTGAGAATCGAATAGGGCTACATGAGAAGAGACCATCCAGGATTTGGCAGAGTGATGTTAATGGTGGTCTAGCTAGGTCAACAACACCCTCAAGAATTGGCAACAACCTCAACTGAGTCACGAGACCAAACATTGGAATTCAGCAGCGCAATACTCTCAGCCGAGCTCCTCTGGGGCCTAATCGATTCACAAAATATCGGATGGGGGAAGACAAACGATGGGAGCTGGCCTTTGAGAAGATGATGCGACGAAGTTGAGAAGTTGTCAACCTATACATACACGCTTTAGAGAAAGTGAATCGTCAGTTGACAAGTTGGCACTCATACGAGGTCGAGATTCACAATCTAGAGAGCGTTGAGTTGCTCACTCGCAAGGCAAAGCGGAATGGCGTCTCCCGGGCACTCCCCGGTGAACCGAGAACAACCTGAAAGAACCAATGCAATCCATCACAACTAGAAGCGGAAGGGTGTTGGGACCTAAGCAGGGGTACCACTAATTCTCGGGATGACAAGGGCCGGAACAACTACCCGTTGAGAAAGCAGCGAGAGAAAGAGGGGTTGGGTAGTGACAAGGGACCGGAGCAAAGGGAAGGCTGAAACTTGTGGATGAAGAGTTAGAAAGAGAAGTGGGTTGAACCCCCCAAGACCTCCCTCCTACATGAAGGTTAAAGTATCTTTGAAAGATTGAAGAAGCCTCAGCAGGATAAGCAATTCAATAAGTTCCTTGATGTCTTCGAAAACTTCAGATTAACATTCCATTTGGAAGCCTTGGAACAAATGCCATCATATCTCGGTTTATGAAGGACTTCTCACTAAGGAGGAGGATTGTGGATGAAAAGCGGTTGCTTTGACCGAGGAGTGTAGTGCCATTCTTCAGCGGAAACTGCCTCCGAAGTTGAAGGATCCCGGTTCCTTCTCGATACCATGCACCATTGGGGAATGACCCGGAAAGGCATTATGTGATCTAGAGGCAAGCATCAACTTGATGCCCCTCTCGATGATGAAGAGACTAGGGATCAAAGTAAGGATAGCGAATGTCACTCCAATCGCTGATCGTTCTATCAAATATCCCCATGGAGTAGTCGAAGACTTGCTCGTGAAAGTTGACAAGTTCATATTCCCAATGGACTTTGTGGTGCTCATATGGATGAAGCTGAGATCCTCCTCAGATTGGGTAGGCCCTTCTTGGCTCCTCGGGTGCCCTTGATAGATGTGCGGGAAAGGGGAAACTCACTTTTGGGTGAATGATGACGGTGGTCTTCAATGTCTTTGAAACGATTAAGCACCCGGAAGAAGTCAGAGTTTGTGTATCGAGTGGATGTGGTGGACCCAACTAAAAGGTAAAGGC
This sequence comes from Sophora flavescens, assembly GCA_030762895.1. Taxonomy (NCBI): domain Eukaryota; kingdom Viridiplantae; phylum Streptophyta; class Magnoliopsida; order Fabales; family Fabaceae; genus Sophora; species Sophora flavescens. The sequence goes on from JAUPTC010000413.1 coordinate 18,974, forward strand.
AACTCGAGAAGACCATGATCCTTCACTTGCACAAGATATGGTGAGAATCTCATGAGGAAGAAGTGAGGGAAAGAAGGTCCCCCGAGGATGAAGTCTACCTTGAGTGGCTACGAGACATGGAACCCATATCCGTAGTCTCCCCAAGGAAGAATGTGCAAGGAAAGAACTCAGCAGCAAAGGAATGAAAAAGAAGGGTAAAGCACCAAGGTTGAGAGGTAGTACAGCGTGGTGGTCAATAAAGACAAAAGTTGATCCCAAAGGATCACCACGGAGTGGAAGTTCGTCTTCGATTATAAGGGTCCTGAACCCAAATGAGCTGTTCAGGGGAACGCATGCGAGCATATATAAGGCACAAGCCTACAAAAGACGCCAAGGAATGGCATGGCAAGCGGGATCTTCCTCCGGATTAACCCTTAGGGGTGATTGAGTCGAGGCTGGGACGTTAAAAAGCGCTACTTGGGAGGCAACCCAAGCTAGGTATCCCTCTCTTCTCCCTAACTTTTGTTTTGTTTTTGATTTTTGTTTTGTTTTTGTTTGTCGCTCTTGAATAATTTGAGAAGATCAAAGTTTTTGTATGAAATGTCGTGTTGACAAGCTTGTTGGATTTTGATTAATGGGAGCATAGATGGATTGCATGAATTGTATTGACGATTGATGATTTCCCCTGGGTTCTAATAATAGAAAAGTTGATCCCCATTAAAAAAATTGAAAATTGAACTTGAGATTTATTATGATTGCTTGATTTATGATAAGTTTGGGGTGAGGGGGTGCACACACTAGGAATCATATCTCGGTCCGAGCAGGTTTGCAAAATGTCAGGAGGATTTGAGCCTCCACCTCTTTTTTTGAATGGGTGAATCACCATGGAGTTGCACTTTCCCGAATTTGCTTGAATCTCCATATGGTTTTGCATGTTTATATGTTGCATCAAATGATTTAGGCAATTTTCTTGAATTAACTACTTGGCCATAAATTGAACCAACCTTGATGAATGATCCCTAGTTAGCCACATTGAGCCTTGAAGCCTATTGTTTTGATGACCTTACATTACAAGCCATTAACTCAAAAAACCATGATTTTCCCTTATCTTAGGATTTAGAGAGTATGGAATTTCAGCTTTGTAAGTGTTGTTGTGGAATTAAGTTTGGGGTGGCTACAAGTTCATGAATCATAGTTGAAAAAGAAAAGGAGTTAAGGGGACAAGGCTTGAAAGAAAAAAAAAAAAAAAAGGGTGATAAAAAGCATTGAATATGTACCAAAAGGGCAAAGAAAAATGAATATAAAAAGGAAGAGGTGTGTAGCCACCAACTGCAAGGAAGAGAATAATATGAGAGTGAATTCAATTGTTGTGATATTAGTTTCATCTTTGTCATTGATCCTAGGGACTTAGCCTCTATCCTTTGATTATCCTACCCATAGCGAGGCCCCATTACAACCTTTGAAAGACCTATTGATGATGCATGCCATGTTGTGGGAACTATGTTTGAGATGAAAATCAAATTCATGGAAGTGCCTTAGAATGTGAAGGTGAGTTGAAAAGTTGATAGCCTGACAAACTTGAGCGAATGAGTGAAATACTAAATGCCTTGAGAGGAAGGCAATTGTTTGAAATATGTGATCTTCCTTTATGTGTATCTTTGAGCCTCAACTTAGAGTAATGATGGCATGAATGATAACTTCTCAATTGTTTAAAGTAGATGAATGTGGGGATTACATTGATGAAAAGGGGGGGGAATCAAAGAAGAAAAACTGCTTGTAAAGTCGCATGAAATTTGTGAAATCGATTGAATCCCCAAGTTTGCCAAGTCTTGAGTTGCTTTTTGGGTTTAGCTTGCTTGGGGACAAGCAAGGTTTAAGTTGGGGTATTTTGATAAGCCTCGCTTATCTAGGTTTATGACTAGATGAACCGGGGTTCATGTGCCTTTTTATTTGAGTTCACTCTCATTTTGGATTTGCCTTGTTTTGTTCCTCAAGTTGGACTTTGATCTCGTTTGCGTTTTTTGTAGTTTTTAGCTTCTTTTGGATAGAATTACGCTTGTGGTTGCTTGTTTCAGTCCATAAGTGAAGCTCTAAGAATTAAGGAAAGTCAAGAAAAGTGGAGAGCCATTCTGGAGATTCTCGCCCGAGAGGTTGAAGACTGGGAAGGCAGAGACCATCACAGACTTAGCCAGTGATTCACATCACTGGGCGTGAAAGGAAGGTTCGCGTCATGAGACTTACTCGCATCGCGAGTGTGAACTCAGAAAAGCACCAGAGTCGAGACCATCACGACCTAGCCGAGATGTATATCACTGCCGTGACCTAAAAGCACACAAGTCGGAGACCATCACGGCTGCCTTTGATGTGTATCACGCCGTGACCCAAAAATCCACACAAGGGAAGAACATCACGGCAGCCGTGATTCACATCACGGGCGTGACAGAGAAGACTCACGTCGCGAGACATCCCCGGCGTCGCGAGAGTTCAAATTCAGTGCGCAGGCAAGCGTCGATCACTCTGGCCTCCTTATAAATAGAGCGATCGAACAAGGAGGATTTTTTTGATCGAACTGATTTTAGATCTTTGTAATCCCCTAATTCTGGGGCTGCGTCTCCTCTTCCTCTCTTAATTCTTAGCTTAGGATGAATTCGATTGTACGCTGCGTTGTTACTGGACATGAGAACTAATCCCTCTTGTCTAGGATCGATGAAGCCACCTATGGTGACATAGTATTCATGTGATGTAACTCTCTCTCTCTTAATTCAATTATTGTTTTTCAATTCTGGTTTCATTGTGGTTGATTATGCTTGCGTGATCAACTTGTTAACGTGTATGAGGCCGAGGCGATTCGCGTTTCGGAACTTGAATTGGGAACATCGATCGAGTGTTGCACGAGAGTTGAATAGAGATCGATGCAACTCTTAGGGAACAAGAATTAATAGAATTCGAGATTATGGTTAAGAGACCTAGAAAGTAATTAACTCAAATCATCGAATACGTCCTATTGAAGCACGACTTAGTGGATATGGGGAGAATTTAGGGTCACGTTGACATTAAAATTGAACCTGGGGAGATCAATATCTCTTGGGTACTTTGCATGATTTGGTAGGTGGATTTGAAACCTTAGATGCTTTTAATTCCAGATTTCATCACCATATCTTTGATTGTTTCGATTTGTTAATTTAAATTGTGATCCTAATTTCTTTCCCAACCACTTCTCTCGCTTGACCAACTTATCGGATTTCTGCAAATTAGTCGAACTGGTAGCCCAATCCCCGAAGTTGGCCTCAGTAATTACTACCGTGATTATTTTTATTACTTGAGACGACCCATACACTTGCCGAGAGTCACAACAATGCTCTAGTCTCAGCCGCGAGGTCTGCTTCGCCTCGCGATTCGGGGCATCATCATCGGTTGAAATTCACATTCGCCTCGCGAGAATCCCCTTTCGCCTCGCTATTCGGGAAAGTGTGAATAACAATTTCCAGATTCGCCAGCGAGTGATCTCGCCTGCAATCGCAATTAAGGTTTTTAATTTGCGGAGTTCTTCTAGGATGCTATGCAAATAGAGGAACCGTGAGACCAATTCGATGAGGAGGAACCATGGAAACTTGACCGGGAGTACCTGCTCCTTTCTCACTTTTGTTTTTGTTTTTGTTTTTGTTTGTCACTCTTGAATAATTTGAGAAGATCAAGAGTTTGTGTATGAATAGTGTGTCGGCAAGCCCGTTGGATTTTAATTAAATTGAGCATAGATTGATTGCATGAATTATTTTGACCATTGATGATTTCCCCTAGGTTCCGAAAATAGAAAAGTTGATCCCCACGTGAAAATTGAAAATTGAACTTTGAGAATTTTATTGTGATTACTTGATTTATGATAAGTTTGGGGTGAAGGGGTGTGCACACACTAGGAATTGTATCTCGGTCAAACAATTTGCAAAATGTCCAGTGAGGATTTGAGCCTCAACTTTGTTTTTTGATTGAGTGAATCACTTTTAAGTTGCACTTTCCCAACTTTGCTTGAATCTCTTCATGGTTTGCATGTTTATGTGTTGCATCAAATGATTTAGGCAATTTTCTTTGAAATAACTACGTGGCCTAAAAAGAACCATCCCTAATGCATGTTCCTAGTTAACCACATTGAGCCTAATTAGCCTATTGTTTCTTGATGACCCTATATTACAAGCCAAAATCTGAAAAACCATGTTAACCCAATCTTAGATTAGGAGAGCATGGACACTTAGCAAGAGAAGGGTTGTGGGAAACTCAGTTTGGGGTGGCTACAATGTTATATGTAATTTGGTGTTGAGAAAAAAAAAAATAAAGGTTGAAACCCAAGGCAAAACAAAAAAAAATAGAAGAAAAATGAAAAAATTGCCAAAAGAAAAGGGGCAAAAAAGAAAAAAAAAAATAGCAAGGAAAAGGCAGTAGTCACCCGAGGCAAAGAAAAAAATGGAAAAAGGAATTTGAGTGGAAGATGTGTCAAATGCTCGTGCTCTTAGTTCCCTAGGGACTTAAGCCTAGTATCCTTGAATATCCTCTACCCTCACCAGAGCCCCATTACAACCTTTATAAGACCTTCTCGATGTTGCATGCATGTTTTATGGGAACCATTTTTGAGATGAAAATCAAATTCATGGGAAGTGCTCTTGATATATGAATTGAGTGAAAATTTGATAGCCTAGGCAATTTGAGCGAATGGTGAAATTTTACATACCCTTGTGAGGAAGGCAATTGTTTGAAATTGGTGATCTTCCTTTGTGTGACTTTGATCCTCAACTTAGATTAATGCTTGCATGAATGATAAGTTCTCAATGTTAAAGTAAATGAATGTGGGGATTACACGATGCAGGGGGAAATCATTGAGAAAAACTGTTTTGTTAAGATTGCATGAAATTTGTGCGAAATCGATTGAATCCCTTAGGCTTGCCAAGTCTTGAGTCGTTTTTGAGTTTTAGCTTGTTTGGGACAAGCAAGGTTTAAGTTTGGGGGTGTTTTGATAAGCCTCGGCTTATCTAGTTTTATAACTAGATAGAATGTGGTTTTTTGTACAAATTACTCGAGTTCAATCTCGTTTCACCAAATTTGGCCTTGTTTTGTTCCTAAGTAGACTTTGACTCGTTCTAGGCATTTTTAGTAGTTTTTAGTCTATTTTGAATAGAATTACGCACTTTGTTTCTTTTTTTCTTGTTTCGTGTTAGAAGTGAAGCTCCGAGAGTCAAGGAAAGTCAATGAACAGGGGAAATTGTCATTCCGAGATACTCGCCCAAGAGCCCCAAGATCAGCAAAGCGACTAAATCATCATCCCTTGTCTCGCCTCACGAGCCACATTCTAGCCTCACGAACCTGAAGGCCCGACTGTGCTGCAGAAGTCATCCTTTCGGATCGCCGCCAATCACAGTATTTCACCTGCGAGAATTCAAACTCGGGATGGAGCCAATTTTAATATTCGCGTCAGAGAGATACCGCCTGCACCCGGCGAGAACCAGAATCCCTATATATTGTTGTTTCAGATCAGATTGGAGGACTTTTGATACTGCACTTGTTTAGGATCAGTTTGAGGACAAATCCTTGTTTCGAGCCACGCCTCACTTCTCTTTTCTTTTTCTTATTTTATTATGGAGATTATCGCCGATTGCTCGCTTGTCGTCACGGCATGAGGAACTAATCCCCTCGCTCTAGTGAATCAATGAAGCCACCCATGGAGGTATAGTGTTCATGTGATGTATGTTTTTCTCCTTTTCTCAATTAATGTTTTCCAATTCTGATTTGATTGTGTTGATCATATGCATGCGTGGTTGACTTGTTAACGTTGATAAGGCTTAGACAGCGATTCACGTTTAGAACTTGAATCGGGATCATCGATCGAATATTGCACGAGGAGTTAGTAGGAGATCGGTGCAACCTTATAGGGAACAAGAATTAATAGAGTTTGATGATTAGGATTATGAGACCTAGTAAGTAATTAATCCAATCTTGAATCACGCTCTTATTGAGCACGACAAAGGATTTAGGAGAATTTGGGGGTCCCGATTGACATTGTAATTGAACTTTGGAGGAATTCATCATCACTTGGGTACTATGCATGATTGGGTCGGTGGATTTGTGACCCTAGATATTTTAATTCCATATTTTTAGTTAATTATTTTACTTGATTTGTCAATTGAATTGCGATATTAATCTCTCTCTCTCAACCACTTTCCTCTCTTGACCAAATGTATCGGGATTTCCCGCGAATTAGACAAATAGGTAGCCCAATCCTTGTGTTCGACCTCCGTAAATTCTTACCGTGTTATTTTATTACTTACGACGACCGGTACACTTGGGTGACTCATCGGCATACCCACTTAAAAGAATCTCTTTCCACTTTGTCAAACTCGCTCTTCCATTCCTCTTCATCAAAGGCTGTCTTGTAGGGATGTTATGGAAGCCTCTTAGTGGATCTGAATGGTGGTTGATATGGCCTTTTGCGTACGTGTGAGTCATGACCCATACATAGAGCAACTATGCACAACATCGAGCTTCCCCCTTTGGATGCAACTAGCAAAATTCCTAGAGTCAAAAGCGTTTCACAATCTTGCCAAAGACGGAAGTTTTTCTTTTTTTCAAATGTGAAGAACACGTCCATTGCTGCTTGATCTATCATGTCTAGCATTGATGGAAACATAACCAACCCATATATTGCTAGTGCCAATACCCTTTCAAAGGTTTCCAGTCTTGTCGACCCATTAGTTTCCTCAAATGATTTTCAAGAAACTTTTGGGTTAACCTCATGAGTTTGAGTGCCGGTCAAGTTCACTTCAATTTCAGGAAGCCCTAGTAACCCTGCTATGCTTGAAGTGGTCAAGTATTGCCCCATGTGGAAATACACGACGGGAATTTTCTGCATTGGCAACCTTAACAGCAAGCATATTCTTCAATAGTGGGTGTAATGTCCATGTTTGGCAACTCGAAACATCCGAGATGTGGGTTCCGATACTAACTTAGAGCACTCAAAGCAAGTAGCTTCAACCGGTATGAGAATTAGGTCCAAGATGCCTCCATACTTCTTGATGAAGCTTCTCCATGTTCTTGAGGCAAAGATTGGCTCAACTCTTTCATATTCTCTGATGAGTTCAAAATCACCCTGGAGCTCTTGGTGGCAGGGAGCATTGCTAGTGTGTCGACTTTTTCCATCTCTTGTTATCAAATGTGTTATCTCCCACCAAATTATCAGTGTAAGGGAAATTTTATTATATTAATAACATTTGGAAAGCAAAATTACTTATGCATGAGAGTGTAGCAAGATGAATGAATGAATGACATATTGACGATGCATGGCCTAAAATACCACATGCACCAAAGATACAATATAATAATGAGTGTAACAAGATGCAGAATGAATGGCATGTTAAGGTGCATGTGGGATGTGCAGTAAAATCGTTATGATGCATGAGATATAAATATGATTATTCATGTTGCAGAAAAAGATGGAATGCGCTCCCTTTTGTCCTACATAGGTCATATCCTAAAGTTGGGACTTCAAGTCAAGACCCTATTTTGAGGTACTAATGGCATTTTATATGCATGACTTTCGGGACAGATCTAGACCCCTAAACATATGGTCCTGATTACCCTCATCTAAAAGATAGAGGATCCGAATCCATGAACCTCACCCACAGGGACAAATAAGTCACAATACGGTAGTCCATGTACGGTAGCAACCGAGCCGGAGAATCGGTGACTGTCAGGGACGCAAAAGCATCACAATAACATCATCAAGCCCCTTCTAATCTTATGGCATTCCAAGACTCAGGTATAGAGCCCAAAAGTGTGTGAATATGTGATGGTGATGTGTGAGCTGGGAGCGAGCAAGCAAACTTGCACAAACCCTAAAAAAACTATCCCCCAAACCTGCAAAAGAACAGTCAACATTTAAAAGAGTTTTCTACCCTAGGGTTGCACTAATATACAAAGACATTTATAAGAACAGATAAAACTATTCACGAAATAAATAAAACAAAAGAAGGTAAAACTAATATTTTCAAAGCTATTAAAAAATGCACAACCAAACATGTTAGGCCTAACCTCTCTGAGTCCCCATGGAGTCACCACCAATATTTTATTTGGGAAAAACATTGGAAAAATCATTTATTTTGTCTTTTAAAAGAGAGAGATTTGAGTTAGGAGTCGGTTCAGCGAGTAGGGAAGGTGTTAGCACCTACACGCTTGTTTAAAAACGGTACCTCAAGTTAATTGCACAAAATAATTTTAACAGCCTTTGAAAATATTTATTTTATCCCACTTTTTAAATTAAATTAAAAGATAAACACAATAAAAGAGAAAATTAAATTTTGGCTTGACAAAATGATTGATTCTACTCCCTACGTATTCCGGGTGCGATGGGAAACTCAAAGACACGTAGTTCTTTAGAAAAAGATTTGATTGGTTGGTTGATTGATTTTAATTTTGAATGGAAATTTGAATTTTTGTAAATGATTTTGAAAATGGATTTTATTTTAAAATTAATCCACATATGCACAGGGTTCAAGATAGCGGTGCTATATGATAAACCCTTACAATTCATACGCCACTTGAGGATGGAAATTCATACATCAACATTATAGATTGTTGCGTGAATTCAAATACATTTTTATTTGACTAAAATTTTATTAAAAGGGTAAAATTAAAAAAAAAGTGTTTATTATTTTATTTTATTTTTTAAAAAAAGAGGGAATTCACTCTTGCACAAGGTTAAAGATAGTCAAGCTATACGATGAACCCTTACAATTCACACGACACTTGAGGATGAAAAATTCATACATCAACGCCGTAGATTGTTGCGTGAAAAAATAGATTTTTTATTTTTATTTTTGTAAAACTTGTTAAAAGGGTAAATTGAAAACCTTTGATTATTATTTTTTATAAAAGATAATTCATTCTCGCACAGGGTTAAAGAGAGTTGAGCTATACGATGAACCCTTACAATTCATATGACACTTGAGGATAAAAACTCATACATCAATGTAGTAGATTGTTGAGTGAATTCAAAAAGAGATTTTCTTCATTTCAAAAGTGGATTTAGCATACCCTTTTTAAAAAAAAATCAAGGATCAAAATATTTTTAAGGTTTTCTATTTTTCCATTTTTATTCAAAAAAATATTATAGACAAAATTAGCTATGCAACATTTCAAGCCCAAATTCATAAAGCTTTTTATGTTTTACTTTGTTTTTATTTTGAAAATGGGCCAATCAGCTTTGACCCAACAACCCATTGGACAGCCCCAATCCTAACACCCCGAGCTGAAACATGACCAAAAAAGTAAAAAATGAAATAAAAATATAAAACTAAAACTAATTCTGAAATAACATCAGAACAGAAAAAAACCGTTAGCGTAGCAGAGAGAGAGAGGAAGGGACCAAGCAAGTGAGCACGATGGCGAAGAGATGTGGCGGACGACGAGTAGCACGAGTCAAGGCGCGAACGTCTGGGTGGTGGTATTGGTGGTCCGTGAGCGGCGCGCGGCGGAGGATGCTGCCTAGCGGATTCGTGACGGAGGACGAGCGGATATGGTGTGTGGCGGAGATGACAAAGGAGACAGGGAAGCAGAAGACGCGAACGACGTCTACAATGGGCGGTAATCCGTAGCTACGATGAGTTCGAGGTGGTGGAGGTCTGAGGCGATTCGTGCACAGATCTGTGGTTGCCAGCGGTCAAAGGCGGAGGACGCGGAGGATGGGTCCGTTTGGGCTGGCGGTGCGGCGACGCAGAGGAGGGCGCGACTGTGGTGGTGCAAAGAATGACGACGGCGAGCTCGGGACAGCTAGCGAGCTTGGGTGAGATGAATGAGGAGAGGGGGCGGCTGTGTATTGGTTCGTTTTCCTAAGAATTGTATGGTCTTTTCTGTTGTTTCTTGTTTTTTTTTAGAACAAAGGAAACAGAATAAGAAAAAAAGAATGGAGTTTGATGAAGATGAAGTGAAAAACTAAAGGAGGCGAAGAATAAGAGGAATGAACTCAAGTGTATTTTTTCTCGATTATTTTTTTTTACAAATGATAAGGGCCAATGACCTCCTCTTATCTACAAGGTCCTTCTGTTTATATAGTGACAATAGGGAAAGATGATGCCAAAATTTGTTATTGGCATGTTGAGGGGTAAGGACGAAGGTACATATGGAGGATGCCATGGTGGTGCTCCCACTATTCTATATATTGGAATAGGTGCAGGGTCAGGCTCTTATTTTGGACTAAAGCATAAGAAAACAAAAGATGGGACATAAAACAAAGCTGGTTCATACCCAAAATAAAAAAAAACAAATAGTAACGCCGGGGGAAGGGAGTAGATGACAAATTTTTATATTTTCAAACAGAAAGTCTCTTTTCTTTTCTTTTTATTTTTTCATTTAGGTTGGATAACTTGGATCATGGGCTTATCTAAATTAATAATGGGCCAAGAACAAACACTTTTTTTTCTTTTGCAAAGTATTTTTTTATTTATCATTTTGTTTATTATTTTTCAAAACATTAATTAAAAAAAATGGGGACAAAATTAGGCGTTCACAGTCGTCCATCAGAATATATGAGTTATTCGGGGCAAATTGAGTGAATTGGGCCAACATGACTTAATTGGGGCAGACTGACTTAATTCAGCGAAGTTGACCTAATCAGATCGAGATGAACTAATTGGGCCACGTTGACTTAATCGGGCAAAGATGACATGATCGAGCTAGGTTGAGTAAATTGAGCAAACATGGTATAATTGGGCCAAGTTCAGCTAATTGGGCCAATATGACTTAATCGGGAAAATATGACCTAATCGGGCCGACATGACCAACTTGGCTCCAGTTGAGTTAGTCGGGGGAATTTGTCATCCATTGGAATATATGAGTTATTCAGGCATATTGAGTGAATTGGGCCAACATGACCTAATTGGGCCAAGGCTAACTTAATTGGGCAAACTTGTCCTAATTGGGCCGAGATGGACTAATTGGGCCACGTTGACCTAATCGGGCAAAGTTGACTAAAGTGGACCATATGAGATAATCGAGACAAATTGAGTGAATTGGGCCAAGTTGCCTTAATCGGGCAAAAGATGACATGAACGAGCCAAGCTGAGTAAATCGATCAAAAATGACCTAATTGTGTCTAGATGACTTAATCAAAGCGGAACATGACTATTCGAGCGATGACAACAATTTGGTCCAGGATGAATTAGTCGGGGGAAGTTGACTAAATTGGAATATATAAGTCAATCAAGGCAATTGAGTTAATTTGAGCTATTTATTAAATTTTTTTAAATTTAATATTTCTTACATTTGTTTTTTTATTTAATTTTTTTTATGGCACTCAACTTGCCAATTTTTATTGAAACACCGGTTTCAATTTTTTTTGTACTTTTTTTTTATTTTTTTATTTATTTTTTTTAATATAACTCAGTCAACCAACCAACTAGTAACAACTAAACTTAATATTATATAAGTTATTAAATTAATATTAGTGATCGTAAACCATCCACAAAATTATAATTAATTATATTATTACAATTCTTTTTTTATATTACTATCAATTACACTTCGTTTTAACTATATTTTAGTTTATTCTAAACCAACTAATTAATTCTCACATTTTTTAATGGTAACCATGGCTCTCTTAAGTTTACCCACACCATAATATGGATGACCCATTAAGAGTCATAGATTAAAAGCCCCCGGTTCTACCAAACAGACCCACTAAAAATATTAAACCCAGGCCCATTAATACCATTTTGTATCATTATTGCAGAAAGATAAAATACTTATCATTTCAGTTACCATCAAAAATTTCAAACCATCATTCCTTCAACTCATTTACTTTGCAATATTAATTCCACACAATTCATCGTATACGAAACACAAATCAACACTGGATATGGTTGACCTGATTAATTGTCGGTCTACATAAAATCGGACTCGACGACAAACCCCATGTGCAGTTGGATTGAACTACTTCAACAAAGATAGGGTGCTAGTTGTCCCGGACATGGGGATTTCTCCCACCTTTATTGAAGACACATCCAGTGCTTTCTAATTTCACAAATCCATACCATATTTCACATTCATCAATTAGGTTAGATGCAAGCAAATAATGAAAACAATCCTCATCTGTAATCCATTACTAGTCGAATTGCTTCAAGACTACAGATAATATCGATCATTGCTAAACAATAACAATTGCATAATGCTCATGCAAAAAAAAAAAAATCCAGGTCCCAATTTGCAGGTCACTTTTCTGTTGGATCTGGTTGCATTTCCTGTCTGGACCGATGGTTATTGAATGCACGAACCACCCTTTCATGATTAATCGTGGTTTGCTAAAGAAGTACGCCACTTAATTATAACGTGTTACATGGGGTAGACTTAGTTGATATGCTATTTCGGGATGTGGTACGTCTAAAATTATTATCTGGTTCGTTCTTTCTATTATCAATTTATATATTCCATAAGTTTAACATAATTTCATCCTTAAAAAAGACACAATTTCATAATTTTTCCCAACTTTATTCTGTAATGTAATAAAAAAATAACTTTATCTATTAATTTTTTAATAAATAAATAATATGCATAAATATATATTTAATTTTCTTCAATTTTTTAAAAGAATTCCAAACTTATATTAAAATATTTTAAGTTTTTTATTTTTTTAGTAGTAATATTAAATATTTTTACCTGCCTAATAAATGAACCTACTTAGGCTCTATTTGGCAAAAATAGCTGATAAGTTAGTGATGGTGATAAGCTAATTTTTAATGATAGTCGAAAAACTGATTGAATTTGAAGTGTTTGGTAAAATTAACGGTTGAACTAGCTTATAAATATAAAATAACATATTTATGATAGACATGGAAAAGTGGGAATTTCATTAAATGAATGGGGGTAAAAACGAGAGAAAAGACAATAAGCTATATGCTACTATCCATAAGCTAAATAAATTAGCTTATGAAGAAACTATATAAGCTAATGAAATAAGCTTGTTTACCAAACACCTCTACTTCAGTCAAACAAGCTTATAAGCTAGTCAAATAAGCTATAAGCTAGCTTATTGGACATGCCAAACAGAGCCTTATTACTCCCCCCGGTCCACAACATAAGAAACAAATGAGTCTGTTTTTTTTTTGTCCAAAATATAAGAAACATACATCAATTTTCACACATATTAAATGCTAATTTCCATTATTACCCTTATTAATTACTGTCATTAATTATAGGCCATCAGAATATTAATTAAAACTAGAATGTGTGTTTTGGAAATTTATATGAATATTAATTACAATTAACTCATTCCAATGCATTTCCTTGGTCTGTATGTTTTAGGGTTTTGTTTCTTATATTGTGGACTAGAGGATATAAAAAATTATCTTGAAAAAGAAAAGAGATTTTTTTTTGTTTTTTAAGTTTCCATAAAGAAATAAAGAGGGTTTTATTTTCCAAGATCCCTTTATCTTCTTATTAGTCTTTTAAACTATTTTTATTGTTATTAAGAATCAAGTGAAGAAAGAGAACGTCACCAAAAAAAAAAAGTGAAGAAAGAGAACCTCCAAAGAGTCAAGTCTCGTAAGTTACAACCCTTTTATTTTCTAAAAAATGCAGAGAGAGTAATAGGAAGCGATCTTCTCCTTCATCTTCTTCGAGAATGTTACCCTCTGCAATTTCAATTGAAGCAGACCATGGCATGAACTCCGGGTTTAGATCTCTAATACCCACTGCCTCTTCCTCAACCACCAAACCTTCAAGCGTGTGCTTCTTCTTCTTTGTTTACAGTTCGATAATTAGAGCGCCCCAAAGACACGCACCACTGCGAACCCGTGAGCGTAAATGAACCGGGATCCGAATGAAAGAACCAGTTCTTGGTTCTTGAGGTAAGGAGCGAGCCAATCCGAACAATGAGGTTGGTGATGGGTTATTTGGGAAGGGGCTACGCTTAAATGATGAATACTGTAGACTACTTGATGCACACCCTCACCACCACGACAAGACAGAAGCACGAAGGTTGGACAGAGAGTGGAAACAGAATAACAGGATCGTCGACGAGACGACAACCAAAAAACGGGACTTCAAGATTGGCGTATAAAAATATTTTCACCACTTAAACCTGTACCCAGTTGCTATAGAAGTCCTGTGTGTGTCTTTCTAACCGGCTAGGGCACTTTACATTTGGATCGTCACATTATTTTACTCATAAATCAATCGGCTTCGTAACCCGAGTATCAACCCTCACTTATAGCGTTACGCCTCCCAAAGGTCGTCCATCTTTATTCACGCTCTTGTTCCTTGGGTTCTCCTTTTTTACCGTTATTACTACCTCCTTCACTTTACGTTTTTTTATTCCTTCATTCTAATAAAAGCCCCTTTACGTTGCTGCCCTCCCTCAATTAATTAGATCCTTTTCTTTTTTCAGCAAGCTTTTCACATGGGCCAAGCTCCTCCAATTTTCTCTTAATTCCCAATGCCGAATAAACACCTAATTTGGTTTCTGGAATTGTGAAATAGTATCATTCTAATTCCTAAAATTAACGACATTCCAAATTAGTTCCTGAAATTGTAAAACGGTAATCAACCTAGTCCCTCTGTTACAAATCATATGAACTAAGTTGATATTAAGTTTGCAGTGTCAGGGACTTAATTGATATTAAGTGAGTAAAATGAGGGACCAAATTGATACTTACTTATCATTCAGGAATCCTTTTGAAATTTTGATAATTTAAAGGACCAAGTTGATATTAATTCACAATTTTATGGATTAAATTAGACATTTACTCCCCAGTGCCATTTGAACCATCGCTCTTTTTCCTCCTTTTTCAATCTTCCAAATTGGCTTCACATGATGTGGGCTCTGATAGTTGTGAACTTGTTCTTTTTCTTCTTCTTTCAAAACCAAAATTTGGATTTATTTCCAAATGTCCCAGCAGCCATAATAACTTCACGTGGGCCAAATCCATCTCCATTTGCTAAGCCTTTTTTGTCATCTTTTCTTACTTGGTGCAGCAAGCTTATTACACTTATGTGTGAATTAATTCTCCTATTGTAACACCCTAGTTTTTACACCTAGGATTAATTATTTTATTTGGATGTTTATGTTTATTATGTTATGTGATTTAGTTTGAGTAATTAAATTACTCTCTTCAAATTATTTTATTAGGTGCGTTAGCACTGACTTATTTCAGTGAATGCACGTTTACTAGACAATAATTTATGTTATTGTCACTATTATACCAAACAGAAAAATATTTTAAATAATGTAATTAAGAGAAAAACATTTTCATATTCTTATCCTATTTAATTTTAGAGTTAAAAATATGTTGGTTTGACATTTATCGGAGATTCAATTTTGGACTGAGTATTTTCTTAGTAGATCAGTTCAACTATTAATCTGTACTCTAACTTGAATTTCGAAAACATATCCTTATCAATCTTTATTTTTAGATTCTAAAAAGTAAAAACATGTTTATTCTAGGCCTAATATTTATCACTCATTTTGTACCTATTACTAAATAATTAGTATAAAAACTAAAGTTATATTTTCTCTCTCTCACTCACTCGACGCTATCTCTCTTTCTCTCTTTTCTTATCTGCTTCTTCTCCTTCTTTCTTTCTTTCTTTCTTTCTTTCTTTCTTTTTTTCCTTCTTTTTCCTTCTGCCTTAACTTCTTCTTTCTCCTTCCTCTCTCAAATCCGGCGCAGACCCTACACCAGCCACCGGATCCGCACACAGCCACCAACCCAGTGTTGGCCGCCGCTCGTCCGTTCGTCGCCACTGCTGGAGCCGCTCAACCGCGCCTGGTGAGAAAGGTAAGGGTGGTTTCCACCTTCTTCAATCTCTATTTCTTCTTTCCTTGAACTTATTCTCTCTCTTTGGCTATCGATGGTTACAGAAAAGAACTGCCACCATCTTCTGCCGCGTGACTGCCGTCGCTGCCGTCCGCCGTCCGCCGCCACGCCGGAGGTCTCAACAGCCACCATAACTTCATCTTCTTCTTTGGGTGAGTCAAAACCCTCTCTTGTGTCTCAGATTTAAAACCCTAAATCTGATTTTTTTGAAACCCTAACCCTAACCCTTTGACTTCATATTTTAATCTTGAAATTTAAAGTTGTTTTATGAGATTGGGACTGTGAGTTTGTGTTTCCCTAAACCAATTTCATTATTCTGAGTTTTCCCTAAATTTTAATAAGGAGCCCTAAACCCCCAATTTAATTTTATTTGAATTGGGTATGTTTTTGTGAAATTAATTATGATTTAGTGTAATTAGGACTCTAAATGGATGATTTCCAAAGTTCTTTTTCAAGATCTTTTAATCAAAACAAAGTTTCCTAAAAGGGTATTAGGAAGCGTGAGCTTCAAACATGATTTTCTTTAAAAATAACCTTGTTTGGTAATTAGATTAAGGGTTTAGATCAAGTCAGAATGTGTGTTTGATCATGTGTAATTGATTTCTTGATTTTTGGTTGTTGCGCGTTGTTGGATTTACTCTCTGAGACGTTTGGACACGGCTATGTTTGCTTGACGAAGTAGATATGAGCTAACGTGAGCATTAGGACGAGAATCCTTTACTTGTCTTCAAAGGTAAGGGGAGTTACCTAGGGATATTCAATAACTATATGCATGTGTGTATGTGTGTATTTGAGTGTTGTGAATATTATTGTGATGTTTAGCCAATACTTGAATAACTTCTTTATTTTGAACCATTGTGGTTATTACTTGGAGTTGAATATTTGTTGCTTTAAAGTGTTATGAATTATATATATGTGATTAACTCGTGATATATATGAATTATATATATACATGTTTAAATCGTGATGTTATTGTTGTTGATTGAAGTTTGAGAAGCCGACTTGAGTCTGTGCCTAATAATGATAAGGATTAAAAGCCTTAATAAGCATTGAATAGAATTTTGAAAGTTTTGGGTTCACTTATAAAAGTTCATTGTATAAAGTGCTTACTTGGAAGAATAAGATTCTTTTGTTTTAGAAAAATTTTAAAGTGATTTTGAGTTGAAGGAAACTATATTTTTATGATCAAAAGTTTTGTACGAGAGAAAACCTTTTCGAACGGTGTGCTTTATGAAGGAAAGACCCTTTGAAAATATTTATTGTGAAGGAAAGACCTTTTGAAAATATTTAACTTTATTCCATCAATGAATTTCAAATACAAATGAATTTCCTAGATGTTTTAGAAAAGATTTTTGCAAAGGAAAAGGATTTTCTCCCAAATAATTTTGGAAACGTTCCGGTTACTTGGATAAGTGACCGAGGTTTTGTTTTGGTTTTGATTTTCACTGAGCGAAATGTTTTACAAGTCGATAAATTAGCTTAGAAACCGAGACGTCGGGGTTCTAGTGTGGTATGGACACGTAGATCAAGGATCTGTGTCAGGGGATGGAGTGCCCTGTAAAGTTTTGTTTTTGGACATTGTGTGTCCTAAGTTGATGTGGACAGTGTGAGTTCCATATCCACGAGCCTAAAACTGGTGCATCGGTTTAAGGGCATCGTGATTGAGCATTCGGACTGTGTGTCCTGTGTTGAGATTAAAAGATTTGGACTGTGGGTCCTGCATTTGTTTTAAGTGAAAAGTCTTAATTAAAGAAATTAAGCATGGTCGTTAAGCTTTGTGCTTCGACAAGGAAATACTATTACGACAAAGAAAACAAAATGAGAATAAAAGTTTTTCTCATGCATTCAATGGCAATTGTGTCATGTAAATGGGCATTGAATCCAGAGTGGATAATGTATATGGCAGACGTGTCAGGAGATGATGATCATTGAGTTCCGGAGTGGATCAATGTATCTTTTATGGACTGTGTTCCATTTAAATATTGGGCCTCTATATGTGTGAGCCAATATATAGGACTGTGTATCCAAATTTATAGGATTGTGCGTCCAAGTTTATGCGTTAAGTATTGCAATCTGTGTGACGCAATAGGTTATGGACAATAAATTCCATAATTCGCAGTGACAATTGTGCCTCTCGTACATGTGTGAGACAATGAGTCAAACTTTGATTAATAACCCTGGTGGAACTGTGTGAGACCAGTGTGTTATGTGATTTTCTTGGGCATTGTTTTGTTTGTTTTTACAATGTGCCATGTGCGAGCCTGATCAGCTTGAAACGAAACAGAAAGTTGTGGGATCTCCGGAGATTAGGTATCAAGATAGAGTTGAATATTGAAGTGCCATGCATTCTCTTTATAAAACCGATTGTTCGGGTTTGAGACCCTTTGATATAACACTGTTATGTTATATATATGCATGATTTAAAATGCTTATATGATTATGTGATGTATGTATCATGTGTATGGTTGTTGTATGATATATCCATTTGTCGGTATCTCACCCTTACACACATTTCAGGATTCTTCTAAGTTCGATATTGTACCCTGGGTACTCTAACACAGATGGTGCAGAGGAGTCTTTCTAAGTCACTCAAAGACTTAGATGTCGTTGCTTGATGAGGTATTACTATGGAATAACTTTTAGAACGACCACCTTAGGATTGAGACTTGGATTATTTTGATGGTATGAATGAGTTTGGCTCAGAGAGCCTTTATTTTAAAAAGGGAATGTCTATAGCTCGGAGAGCATATCTTTTGAATGAAAATCTAAGCTATTTCTTTTGGTTTTGTAAAGCTTATGACTATAACTATTATTTTTATGTATTAATGCCTGGTTGAATTTGGTGTAACCGGAATTCCGGAAAGAAAATGTAAATATTTTAACAGGTGTTATTTTACCCTGGATGTCCGAATTACAGAGGAGACTCATTTAAATTTTTTTAAAACTACTAGTTTGTAGTTAAGTATATTCTTTAAACTAAATAGGCGTGCCAAGCTATGATAGTAAGTTTGTGTGTCGATTAAGGCTTAGGTGTGGAGTCGTGAAAAAATTTTATAACCAATTTTAAACACTTATGTACTTATATAAGTTATTTTCCCAAAGCACCAAAGAAATTAGATTTTAATTTTATTTTCGTACGTGTTACGTAAGTAATGCCCCCAAGGGGGGGTGTTACACCTATTGCCCTTAGTCTTACACCATTTATTATTTCCTACAAAAACAAGTCAAAACATTATTATATTAATTCTAAAAACATAAAAATAAAATAAAATACATAAAACATTATTTAAAACTAAATTACCTAAATTTAGGGATAAAATTCAATCAATTAACATAATTGGGAGCAAAAACCATTAAATAAGTACATAAAAATCACATAATCTAGACGATTATCACGCTATAAGGATACTTGTTAGAATTCTCCAAAGAAAAATTAAAAAACTCCAATGAATTGAATTAGGACTAAACTTAGGTACAATATTATATATACAATTGGTACTGTTATAAACACAAAAAATAGTTATGTTCATTAAATAGGTGTATCTTTTGAAACAGTTTGTAATAATTATGACATATTTTTTAATGAGAAACAGTTGGAACATAAGGTAAGAAACAGTTTCTAAGTTTTTTCCAATGCCTTATCATTGGAGATGCTCTAAGCATCCAATGACAGCTTTTATGACGTGCCAACATGGCCTAACAGAGTATTATTTTCATCGTAATTAAGTTCAAATAAAAAACCAAAAAGATCTATAATATTTATTTTATATTAAAAATTGAAGATTATTGCTTCAATTTAGGATTGAATAGATTTTGTTTATAGACTTGGAAAATACTTTACACTAAACGAGACATAGATAATTTGCAAACAAAACATACTTCTTAATTCAAACTAAAATATTTATGAATGGAAGGTGACCAAATAAGTAATTTCAAGTTCGCTAATATTCTTTGTTCTCAATATGATACCAATAAATGACTATTCATCATTAGGTCGGTATCCCTTCCGCTCCCCATCCATGTCCCCTATTTTCCTCCCCCGTCCCACTCTTCGATCCATGTCATCGGGAGTATTTCTCTCCTATCCCAGTTCCCCACCTCTCCACCGATCCCCTTCCCAAGGGATCCTTAAAGGCAACTTGCACAAACCCAAACCCTAATTTCCTAATTGTCAACAACTATTTTTCCATCAATGCAACCCCTTTAAATTGCCATAAATCCATCCAGCCCCACTTTATTGTTTTAAACTTTGTGGAAGCTGTTCAATACCCCTTTTTATACCCGCTTTTGAATTTCAAAACCCTTAACCCGCTTTTGCTTTCAAGAATTTGCATAAAACCTATAAATGAGTTTAATTTAATAAAATAATAGAATGACAAGCTTAGTCACTGAGTTTGAGGCTGTAGCTTCCAATTTGTAAAGGGATATACTTTAAGTTTCTTTTATTCAATTAATAAAATAAAATAATATGTATAAAAGATATTTTGGTAAGGTACTCGGGGATGGGAATCCATGAGGCGGGGGGGGGGGGGGGTTATCCCCGTCCCCATCCCAAAATTACTGTCATGAAGATTTTCTCCCCCATTATATTCTCGTCCCCACGGGAAAAAAATCTCCATCCACAGGTCCTGAACAGGACAGTCCCCGTGGCCCGCGGAGATCCAAATGTTTAGGTGATCATTGTCATTCTTAGTCATATTTTTTAACACCCAGTATGCAAACATCCACTTAAGATACTCATATCAACATGGCTTAATATTGTTCTTACATATCATATAATGTATTGAAAGCAAGGGATAGTATGTGAATATAAGTAGGTGTCATCTATATATCCTATTATATATATTTAAATAATAAACTTTGTAAAAAATAAAATTTAAAGAAAAAAGTCTAATAAAAAATTTATAAACAGATTCAATATATTTTTATAATTTATTTCTAAAAAAACCTCCTAATTATAAATAAAGAAATTTTCAAATAATTTCATATTTTAAAATATCAAATAAACCTGTTTTTATTTAATAGTTTTAAATTTTTTTAGACAAAAAATTAATAGTTTTAATTGTATATTAAAAAATTGGAAGGGTATATCTAAACCCAATCCCTGATATTATGAAGACAAATTGTTGTCACTTCCCATGAAATTAATTCCGGGTTTTCGAAGAGCTTGATTGAAGTGCTTTTAGACCATCTTTAATTATATCTTTTTTTTATAAGCAAACATGTATAATTTACAGTACATGGGTACTCTACAAGAAAAGAACAAAAGAGGACAGGAGCAAAACTAGGTACGATTTCAACCCAAAGTGTAAGAAAACAATAGGGTTGATAACATAACTATGGCCACTAAAAGTTGTTTAATTTCCCTTTTTATGGGCCTACCGTATTATTTGATCATTTTTTATTTTACATTATTTCAAGTAATTTTATACTTTAATAATGTAATTCTTAAAAATTCACCAAATGGATCACACAAATTATCATACATCTTTATTATTTTTATTTTTATTTTAATTTAAAATAACGCTATATTTTCATTTGATACTAATATTCATCTAACTCTATTTTTTTATCTCTCTTATTTTTATCAGTGATTTTATGTAAGAACCATTTGTTTCCATAAGCAATTGTCCTCATGGACAGAGCCAGACGAAGATGTAACACCCCGACTTTTCGCTGTTTTCTAATATCAGAAATTTATATAATTATGTTTATATTTTTATCTGATACTTAGAAAACCATTTTAAATAAACGGAGTTTACCACTCAATCCTACTTGAATGTAGGAAGCTACGATTAAAATTTAGGTTGGAAAGTCAGGCGAAACCCGGCCTGCGAATTCCATTGACGGTATAATAATACTGCTCAAAAGACCTAATTTTAATTCGTGAATGAAAGACTTAAGTTTAGTATTTTATTTTCTACAATTATGTATTTTTAGAATTTTTTTCATAAAAAAATAATATAATTTACGTATTACGGGTGAAAGCGTAATCGGGTAGACGACGGAAGGGAAATTAGAGTTTCTAAGAGTAGATAGAGGGTTTATCTTAGGATTTTGAGATGATTCAAGGGGATGAATCATATTTTTAAGTCTAGAAGGTTTTTCAGGGTTAAATAGAAAATTTAGAAATTTTACGGTTAAGTCCTCGAACTTTCTATAAATTACCCTTTTGTCCCTAAATTAGTTTTTAAGTTTTTCCAAGTGGATTGGGCTAGAATTCTTGTTTCAAATCTTAAAGGGTCGTGGCTTAGAAGCCCAAAATTTTTAGTTCATAGTTTGAGTTCAAAAAGCTAATTTAAGTTTCCTATCATTAAGCTTAAATGCTTAAATCTTCAAGTGGGCCCCACAACAAGCAAGAAAATGAAATCAAGCCCAAATGTGCCAAGCCCAAATGCGCAAGCCCATTAGGATAGATGGCTTTCTTATTTGTTGGATGATTCAAGAAAATTCTAGAATGTTCTACATTCTTCCACATTATTCTTTAACATTCTCAAAACTTCTTCAACAAGTTAGGTTTTCCTAAAATATCTAATGCCACAAATCAGCCCAAAATAGTCAAGTTAGTCAAGATAAGATAGAATTTAATGTGGCAAATGGTCATCATGACACTTTATTGATAATTTGCAAACTAGTCCTTCAACTATTGGAATCTTTGCAATTTGGTCCTTAGAACTTAATTGCATTTTGATCCTTGAACATGACAACTCACCATCATCTAGAGTCTTCCAACATTGATTCCACTCTCACTATAAATACCCTACTCTCACTTTTCATTTAGTTTCTTTTGTCATTTGCTTCCAAAACTCTAAAGTTTACAAGTTCCTTAGTTCTAAGTTGTAAAGAAAGTTCTTGGATTTCCTTTGTCATTGATTTTCAAGAGGTAAATCCTAATCTTAATTCTTAATCATGTCTATGTTCTTTAGTAAGTTTCTTGATTCAAGGCTTGTATCATAGTTGTTTATCACTTTAAAGTTTCTAACCCTAGAACTTTGAAAAGTCATAATAAATTCTAGAAAAATCTAATAAGGATGAAACCACTTTCTATCTTCTTGACATCATGCATATTATCTAAATCCAATAGCATGATGTAATCAAAAACTTCTTTCTTGAAAACCTAGCTTTGGCCGAACCTATCACCTTAGGGTTGGTAGAGTTTTGTTCATGTGTTTTCATGTATGATCATGTATTCTATATGGCATGTATGACTACACACTCTAATCCATGTTAGTCTCTTAAAATGAATATTTTACTCAAAAATATTTGTTTTGGCCGAACCCTAAGTAGGTAAGTTTTGTTGAGTTTTGTTCATGGTTTTCATAAATGATCTTAGAAATCAATCTCTTAGTATGTATGCTTTATAAATCCAAGTTGATTTGTTAAACTAAGAACCCTAGCTCTATGAACCTATTAAGGTCGAATCTATGTATAAAAGAGTTAGGAAGTTTTGAGTTTTAAACTTAGTTATTTAGTCACTAATCTATGATTTAGGTTAATCAAGGATCATTAATCCATAACTTAATCATGATTAGAAGTTTTAGTCATTCAAAAATCCTAGAGGCCGTGACTATGTATTAGGGTTTAGAATGTTTTAGTTTCTTGAGTTGTAACTCTTTGGTTGTAATGGTTGAAGGTTAGTTGAGTACGACGTTTACAAGGTAACTGAAATTTCGAAGGAATCTGTAAGTTCATCAAGGAGTCTTCAAGAGGTAAGGGGAGCTTACCTGAGGGATTTTTCTTAATAACTATTTGCTTGTAGTGTGGTTTATATGATTTATATGTGGTTGTGGTTATTGGTTTTGTTAGTGGTGTGGTTTATATGATTTATATGTGGTTGTGGTTATTGGTTTTGTTATTTACGTGGTGTGGTTTATCTGTGTATTGGTGTGGAGTTGTGTTTAATTTATTTAATTATTTGCAATTGTATATTATACTGCTATGATGCATGATCTGCCTGGGAAATATCTGTGATATAACTGTTGGTTGATGTGTGAAAAGCCTGACAGTGGTCAGTGCTCAATTAAAGTTAATCGGATAAAAACTTTAAGAAGCTATGCAAATTATATTCAATGTTTTAACGGCAAAATATTGATATATAATATTAAAGGAATTTTATTTTGAGGAAAATGAGGAGTTTTGGAAAATATTTTAGCGCTGCTAGATTTTATATAAGAAAACCCGGAATATTACAAAATATTCTTTTATGGAATTAATTGGTGAAAATAAGTTAATCATGATTTTAGAAAATTAATTAAGTGGAAAAAGTTAAGCTTTGGCTTAAAAAGCCTTAAAAATAATATTTGACGGCAAATTTGGAAAAGTGTAGACGGCAAGTATTTTTGAAACGGCAGTGCATATTTTGAGGAGAATAAACCTCAAGTGACTCATTGGTTTGTGAGAAACTAAGTTTTATGATTTAAAGATTTTATAATGAATTTCTACCTTGGAAAAAGAATTTCTGAAAAATCAAAAGTTGATTCAACCGTGTTGAAAGTACAGTTGGACTTAGTAACCGAGATGTCGGGGTATTAATGTTCTTATGACGTTATCCTATTTTGGATTTGTTTTTCCATGACGACGAACGCAGCGATATGGAACTTAGTAACCGAGACGTGGGGTACTAGTGTTCTTATGATGTTATAGACTTGGTGTCTAGTAGGTAGACGGTGTGTCTACTTTACGACGTAATAAACGACGGTAAAAGATTTATGATGTTTTCTATTACCACGAACCTAAGACTGATTGCAAGGTTTAGGGTTTCGTGACTAAGCACTCGGACTGCGTGTCCTGTGTTGTTAATGAAAGACTTTAAGACATTGAAAACTACGTTGGCCGTAAGCTTTTGAGCTTTGGCAAAGGAAAGATTACACACGAAGAAAACGACGAGAACAAAATATTTTATATGCATGCATTGGCAGACGTGCCCACGATGTCCTATGTCGGATACCTTAATGATAGGGTATTTTGGCTACGAAGTTATGTCGGATACCTTGATGATAGGGTATTTTGGCTACGAAGTTATGTCGGATACCTTGATGATAGGGTATTTTGGCTACGAAGTTATGTGTGGTGCTTTAATGAATAAAGTATTCCATGCCACGAAGTGCCTAATATATTTGGCTATTGAGCTTGATCAACTCATTTACGCGGTGTTGTGGGATCTCCGGAGATTAGGAAAAAGTTAGATGATGTATTGAAGTGCTTATGCATAGTTTTCCAACGTTGATGTTTGGGGTGTGAAACCCATTGATAAATTGTATGCTATAGTATGGATGCTTTTGTTGTTATAACATGAAATTGTACATGTGCCTTCTTTTGTGCGAGCATTTAGTTATTTTGTTAAATCCATATATTGATGTCTCACCCTTACAACACATCTCAGAAACGTACGAGGGGTATGATCCCTACAAGAAGAGGAAGGCTATCTAGTTGGAAGCGTGTTGTGCTGCTCCTATTGGCTGTAGTGTCTGTTAGTTACGACCAGCTTAGGTCCTATTATATTATATTATGTTTTGAAGATAAAACTGATGTTGATTTAGGTATGAAAATAAATGAGGCAGTATAGTTGTATGACTTATATACATTATGTATTTAAGTGTGAATTGATTTCGTTGTTGTGTTGTCTTGAGGATTAAAAGAAAAAAAAATTTATCACCATATTTTGAAAATATGAACGTTGAGAAAACATTATTTTCCGAAAGTAACCAGCAAATTAAGTTTTATTTCCACAAACTGGTAACCATGTGATGACTCGAGTTTAGGGTGTCACAGAAGACAATAGAAGGGGTCAACTATAAAAATTAATATTCATCCAAAAAATATATATGCAACAAATTTCATACAAAATATTCTTAAATATGTTTCAAACTGCTGATTACATCAACAGTCTATCAAAATACAGAACGTTGTCTTGCATGTCACGAAAATCATCTTAATTTTTTTTTGGTGAATAAAAATCATCTTAAATTGAATCTACATTAAACTCTAACAATTTTCTTTTTCAATTCATACTAGGAACAATAAGTCAAAGAATTATCTTTCATCTTGTTATGAAGTGTATTTTTAACTATAATTTATAGTTTGAAAAGGTTGTTCTATAGTAACTAGTCAGTGCTCGTGCATCATACGAGAACATATCAATTTCTTAAAACAAGTAGATGATATAAATATTTTTTGGCATTTTAAATTGAATTCTCATTTTCATGGAAATTAACAAATGCTTAATATTAATGTGGTAAAATTCATATAAATAATGTTACAAAAAAAAATCATATAAATAAATCTTCAACCTTACACTGCTTGCTTCAAACTTTGTAACCTGTAAAAAAATGAATTAATTTTTAAAAAAATTGAGAAAAGTAAGAGGAATCAAACTTCTTAGACTCAATAAGCCCAAGAAAAGGAGCCTCATGGATGTCATTAGATAAATAAAATATAACAACTATATGTTTTTTGTTTTAAAAAAATAAAACAACAACTATATGTTATACACCCTTTTCCAACTATTATCACACTTGTCATTCGTTAAGACCAAATTGGAAGTTACAAATTCTATGTTAAACATGATATAACATCAAACTCATAGAGAAAAGGGAAGAAGACATGATTAGCAGGAAATAAAAGCTTTACACAACTAACCTTACCAGTAGTTTTTGGTTGATATGAAGAAATATATGCAATTGTAATCTCTTTAGACAATAAACAATAATAACATATAGGAAATGTTTGGAAGCAAAAGTCTAAATAGAGACAAAGTTATTGCAAAAAACTGCAATATTTCACAGTTAAGAATAATTAAAATGAATATAGACGAAAGTCATGTTTAGGACATTTGTAAATATCACATATAATATAAGTTGCAATGGATTTAGTTCACTGACCTATGACAATATATACAATAGCTTGGATCCTCCCATCATGTATTAAAGAAAATTAGTTAGTTCAAATATCATTCATGAGTAAAAAAATTATAGGAAACAAAAATGTTAAACAATTGTTTTAGACATTACACTCTCATCCAAAAGAACTAGTTCTACATTATCTCCAAAACGTGGTTGCAATAAATTTGGTTGTTTCTAAAGGCGTATGACTCTCACTTTGATCGTCCATTCATCTTTGGATGGAGAAATGTCACAAATAAAAGTAATAGGTATAGCCATAGCTAAATCTTTGAAGTTACTCGAAAAGAAACTCTAAAAAAATAAGAATATATCTTTACTATATCCTCTAGACGTATATTTGAAGATGAGAATGTATATTATGATTGATATATTTGTATAGAAATATGTATTACTTCGTTTGTGAGAAACTTTTAGAAATTATGTTACCATTAATAAAATATAAAGGCATGATTGAGAGAAGTTTTATTGTTCAAGCCATTAATTTGTGTATATGGCTCGAAATCAAAAGGGAATCATGCAATAAATATAGAAGGATTTATGGATCATAGTTAAACGCACTTTATTGTTTTGTCACGATTCATGTACTACATAGTTGCACGAGAATGTATATTTGGTGAAAATAAATGTTGTATGATTTATAATTTGTCTTTTGAAAGAAAAACCATCTTAAATATAATGTTTTAATAGTTTGTAATTGTCAATTAAATTTTATAATTACTCTGAAGGTGACATGTGGCAAAAGTTTCCAACCATGGTTTTTGCTTTACTATTTAGTCGCTTTAAATAAATTAATTGGAAATGATTGATAATCCTCAATACCAATGCAAGTGAGAGGATAAATGTTTTAATAGATCAAGCACAAATTCTAACACTAGTACAATAATTGCTTTTTACGTCAGTTAAAATTGATTTTTTACATCAGAATATTGTCTGACGTAAATACAGCTGACGTTAATAGTTAATATTTTAATGTCAGTTGTTTAAACAACTGACGTGAAACATATTAACTATTAACGTCGGTTATTTAACACAACGGACGTTAATTTTGTTAAAACTAATATCAGTTGTGGTAAAGAACTGACGTTAAAGATTTTAATTTTAACGTCGGGTGTTTATTACAACTGACGTTAATAGTGTACTGTATATTTTATAAAATATTATTAACGTCAGTTGTTTGATACGATTGACGTTAATAGATTTTTTTTTTAAAAATTCAGTTTTAAAATATCACTCCCCTCAGCTATCCCTGCATTCAGTAAATATCCCAGTAACACAGAATATCATACACATTACAGAATTGCAAACACTACCCTTAAATTTCAATATTAACAAAAAAAAAAGGAAATATACAAAGGAACAATGGGGGACTTAATACCAAAACTCATGTATAGGAAAAACATAACTATCTACAAGTATACACACACACACACACACACACACACACACACACACACACACACACACACACACACACATATATATATATATATAAATTTTAGTCTCTAGTGTCTAAAAACAAAACTACCAATCTAAGGATATATATATACATGTTATTAATTAGTTTCTAAAGTCTAACAAAAAAACTATTCATCTAAGTATTGCGGAGGTATATTGTCAATTCCTTTTTCAGCCGCATACTTGAAGAAGAATTCAGCTAAGCGCATCCTCAAGTCTCTAAAGTCACCTTCTTGAAGAGGCGATTGGTCGTTAAATGCCTACACACGTTCAAATAATAACAATAACATTAACGCAAGTCATCTTCAAAACTATAATATATAATTTAACAAGTTGTTTAAATATTACCTTATTCCATCCATCCGTAATAGATGCGGAGACTATGTTCAGCATATGAAGCATCACATAATAGCCGCACGACCACTTGTCAAGTTGAAATCGAGACTACAAACAAAATTAATTTCAATGTCAGTTGAATATACATATAAATTAGTAATTATAATATTAATGATTTGATAAATAAACTACCAAACCTTGAGGATGGTCCATTCAGGATTTGCTTTAGCCCTAGAAGTTCTGCTTCTCCCGTTGGCGCAACTTATGCTACTCGCCTTCAGGGCGCTATCATAAACAAATAATCATGTCAATTAACAAATTCATATATCATGTGTGTAATAAACTAAAAACAACTGATATTAAAACATATTAAATTTAAGATTAGTTACTTATTTACAGCTTCCACCACCACTTGTGGCGGCTTTTGGTGGAGAGAGCATAAGAATATGACAGTAAGCCTAGACGGGTGAAGTACGAACAAGTGCCAATGGTTTTTCATACAGTAGGGAGCCATATATAATTCTTTCTGATTGTCTCCCAACAAGTTCCCTATGTATTTACTAAATGCTTCGCCAGCAAAGATTTCGGGCACAAGGATTGACGGATCTAAGAAGCCGTAAACTGATGCAACGCCCTTATCAAGCTGAAGACGATGGAGATACCTAAGATATGAAAAGGTGTGGATGTTAATTACATAATATATATATTGAAATTAAAATAAATTATTAAATGGAAAAATACCAAAAATAAATAAGTTATAAAATTAAAATTAACTTACGTGCACCAGAAACTCAAAACCGTCCTGGCCATCCAGACATTATTTCTGCAGGCGTTCCCGAGATCGTCACCACGAAGGAAAATATACTCTGTGGATTTGGGCATGCCACCCATCCATCGTGCTCCAATGGACATTCAAAAACCACAAACGCATAATCCTTACCAAGTGAGAACAAACGAGTGACAGGTGACAGCGACACCGACGTCGACTTGGCCTTCAGTTTAGTAAAAATAAAATAGATAAGTCGTTGATAATTAAAAAAAACACAAGTAATTAATTGACTAATTTGGACATTAATAATGAATACATACCTTTGTTAACATTTCGAGCTCACGTCGTTTGAAGTCCAACTCAAGCTCACGCCTTTTCATTTCCAACTCAAGCTCATGGCGTTGGACTTCCAACTCCCGCTCCCTAGCTGCCAACTCATCGTCCTCCACATGTGCCCTACTATAACTCTCTTTTGTGCTCACATGTGAAGGGTTGGCATGCCCTGCGGTGTCCTGGGATGAACCGATGGAGGAAATCTCTCTGGCAAGCACCTGCTTGAATTCTGGGTTGGATATTAAGCTTTGCATCAGATGTGTTGTAATAGCAGGGTTGAAGATGAGGTGCTGAGTAATGTCATCCAAAATTGATGCTTCATCGACCACCCGCTTTCGTGAAGCAGAATTGCCATAATATTCTTTGATGGTCACGTTCCCAGGAACATCGATAACCCGACCAGGATGGTCTTTCTTGCCTAGAGCAGTCATCAAGACGTCCCGCCGTTCAGAAGGGACGAATGAGCCCTGGGAGGATTGTGCTTTAAGATCCATCTACAATGAAAAAAATGAAAAAACGTGCAAGTGAAAAGTGTTAAAAATATCTATACAAATATCAATTGAAATGAAGTTAATTATTTACTTACAATCTTATCCGCCACTTCGCGAGTGGCATCAACTTTAAAAGATCTCGTCTTTGTCATGCGGCCGGCTAACCAGACATCCTCGCGGTCGATGTCCGACGGAGGACTTAAGGGTGTGACCTCAGGCACCTCTCCTCTTTCAATCCTAGCAGAGTGCTCTTCCTGCTTCACCCTCAACCTATCCGCCATCATCTCCTCGATCCGAGTCTGGTACCCACCCTGACACATGGTGTGGCGGTGGACGTTTTTCGCCTGATTCTGCCGACCCTTATCTGCCTTAGCCTATTCAAACAAAAACACATAATTAAATATAGTTAAATGATCTGTAAGAAGCATACAAAATTAACTTAATCAACCAACCTGAAATTCTCCATCCCGTCGACTCCTAGCAAACATATCCCAAGTATCCTGATCAATCCAGGGATAATCCGAGAACATTTTATCAAGCTGCTTATTCCCAGATACATAGTACCTGGTAAGATCATGCTTGATCCCATTCCAAAGCTTTGATGCCATTTTCATACATTTATGACGATGATCCTCGTCATTTGGCACAGTCCAAGCTACCTACAACATTA
The DNA here is from genome assembly GCA_030762895.1 of Sophora flavescens. Lineage (NCBI taxonomy): Eukaryota > Viridiplantae > Streptophyta > Magnoliopsida > Fabales > Fabaceae > Sophora > Sophora flavescens. The sequence goes on from JAUPTC010000413.1 coordinate 49,753, forward strand.
AATACATAACAACTGGATGGATTATAACTCGGATAATTATCTAATAATGTAAATAAAACGAATGTAAAGGTAAAATACCGTGATAGCCTCCCAAAGCTGATCCTTAACGTTCTGTGGAACGTCATTCCAGTGGTTGTAGTTGATGATTATGTGCTGCTTCGCTTGTAGAAACACCCACTTATTAAATTCTTTAGCACGGGGTCCCTGGGCATTTAGATTAGCATCGAAGGACACCTCAAGCTTCTGTCTGCTTTGCCTGTCCTTCTCTAGTTTCTTCAACGTCGTGGCTCCTCTACCCCGTTTCCTATGAGCCCGTGATGTCTGTATGGACAAAAAAAATGATAAAATAGAGGGTTGTAACATTATAAACTTACATTAAAAAGGAGGACTAAAGATAGTATATAACATGTAAACTTACACTAGAATCAGGCATAGGCGCGATCGGGTCCTGCGTAGGCCCCACAGT
>JAUPTC010000414.1:0-2500 GCA_030762895.1 Sophora flavescens
TGTTTGCTTAATTCGTGTGTGTTCAATCATGTTTTCTTAATTCACGAGGGCTTCACCCTGTTTGCTTAATTCGGGAATTAGGAACATATGTCTCGTAGTGTCAATTTCACTTGTTAATTGTCGCTACAATCGAAAAGGGATTAGAATCTGCTTAGGGCTTGGAATTTACTTGAATCAATGATGGTGGGAAACCGAGAACAGTAGATTAATCGTTTTAATTATTGATAATCACTTGTTTGCATTGCTTTCTTTTAATTGAATTTCAAATCAACCCCCCCCCACACACACACACACACACACACACACACAAAAAAAAACTGATTTTGCTGTTAATAACAATCCAAGAGTCCTTGTGAGACGATACTCGAGTTGTCGCTCCTAGCTACATATTTTTCCAATGGTAGTATAGTGGCCTACCATGGTGGTGACGGGTGACGGAGAATTAGGGTTCGATTCCGGAGAGGGAGTCTGAGAAACGGCTACCACATCCAAGGGAGGCAGCAGGTGAGCAAATTACCTAATCTTGACATGGGGAGCTAGTGACAATAAATAACAATACCGGGCTCATTGAGTCTAGTAATTGGAATGAGTACAATCCTCCCTTAACGAGGATCCATTGGAGGGCAAGTCTGGTGGCAGCAGCCGCGGTAATTCCAGCTCCAAAAGCATATATTTAAGTTGTTGCAGTTAAAAAGCTCGTAGTTGGACCTTGGGTTGGGTCGATCGGTCCGCCTCTGTTGTGCACCGGTCGGCTCGTCCCTTCTACCGGCGATGCGCTCCTGGCCTTAACTGGCCGGGTCGTGCTTCCGGCGCTGTTACTTTGAATAAATTAGAGTGCTCAAAGCAAGAGGTGAAATTATTGGATTTATGAAAGATGAACAACTGCGAAAGCATTTGGCAAGGATGTTTTCATTAATATAGAACGAACGTTGGGGGACTCCAAGACGATCAGATACCGTCCTAGTCTCAACCATAAATGATGCCGACCAGGGATCATCTGATGTTGCTTTTAGGACTCCGATGGCACCTTATGAGAAATCAAAGTCTTTGAGTTCCGGGGGGAGTATGGTCGCAAGACTGAATCTTAAAGGAACTAACGGAAGGGCACCACCAGGAGTGGAGCCTGCGGCTTAATTTGACTCAATATGAGGAAACTTACCAGGTCCAGACATAGTAAGGATTGACAGACTGAGAGCTCATTCTTGATTCTATGGGTGGTGGTGCATGACCGTTCATAGTTGGTGGAGCGATTTGTCTGGTTAATTCCGTTAACGAATGAGACCTCAGCCTGTTGACTATCTATGTGGAGGTAACCCTCCACGGGCAGCTTCTTAGAGGGACTATGGCCGGTCAGGCCACGGACGTTTGAGGCAATAACAGGTCTGTGATGCCCTTATATGTTCTGGGCCGCACCGCGCTACACTGATGTATTCAACGAGTCTATAGCCTTGGCCGACAGGCCCCGGTAATCTTTGAAATTTAAACGTGATGGGGATAGATCATTGCAATTGTTGGTCCATGCCCTTTGTACACACCGCCCGTCGCTCCTACCGATTGAATGGTCCGATGAAGTGTTCGGATTGCGGCGACGTGGGAGGTTCGCTGTCGGCGATGTTGTAAGAAGTCCACTGAACCTTATCATTTAGAGGAAGGAGAAGTCGTAACAAGGTTTCCGTAGGTGAACCTGCGGAAGGATCATTGTCGAATCCTCACAAAGCAGTGCGACCCATGAATTTGTTTGACTCCTTGGGTGCAGCTTGAGGTGCATGGCGCCTCGGTCCCCCTAGTGTTGGGTGTCGTACATCGTTGCCCCAATGCCTCAGCCCTATTGATAGGCAAAGTAAAGGGGTGAATGTTGGCTTCCCGTGAGCGATGCCTCATGGTTAGCTGAAAATTGAGTCCATGGTGGAGTGCACCGCGATGGATGGTGGTTGAGTAAAAGCTCGAGACCGATCGTGTGTGTCACCCCTACCAGATATGGGACTCTCTAACCCATGAGAGGCCGTTGGTTGCCCAAGACGGGGACCTCAGGTCAGGCGGGGCTACCCGCTGAGTTTAAGCATATCAATAAGCGAAGGAAAAGAAATTAACAAGGATTTCCTTAGTAACGGCCATCGAACTGGGAAGAGCCCACCATGAGAATCGGTTGCCCTCGGATTCTGAATTGTAGTCTGGAGTAGCGTCCTCAGTGGCGGATCGAGCCCAAGTCCCCTGGAAGGGGGTGCCGAAGAGGGTGAAAACCCCGTTGTGCTCGGACCCTATCGCACTACGAGGCACTGTCGGCGAGTCAGGTTCTTTGAGAATGCAGCCCCAATCGGGCGGTAAATTCCGTCCAAGGCTAAATTCTGGCGAGAGACCGATAGCGAACAAGTACCGCGAGGGAAATATGAAAAGGACTTTGAAAAGTGAGTCAAAGAGTGCTTGAAATTGTCAGGAGGGAAGCGGATGGGGGCCGTCGATGTGCTCGGTTGGATGTAGAACGACAATAGCCGGTCTGCCA
>JAUPTC010000414.1:12500-50177 GCA_030762895.1 Sophora flavescens
TGACTAATTAATCTGTGTTTATGTTTCTCTATTAGTGATTAATTTTCCATGCTTAATGCTTGTTGTGGCTAGCACCCCCATAACTCGATTAGTGTTTTGGAATGCAATTGGGAAATTCGTATTAGAACCGGAATTGAATTTAATCACCTAGTAACCCTTGCATCTAGGAATGGAGTTTGGTTTACTAGTAATCGCGTAATCCCTAATCCTAATGCAAATTCATTAATCTAGGCCACCTAAGGAATTAGGGCCTATCAGTGGATTTAGTCTCTTGTCATCCGAGGAATCGGGGCTTGAGCAATTTCATGGATTGATTTTAATATTTGAAGCATGAATGGGAGGTATCTAGTCCTGGTATTGCATGAGGTAGAGGTTTGGTGAAGTCTAGTCCCAACATATCCTTTTCGCATTCCAAGTGCTCGACAAAAATACAAAAAGATTTGTATTCCTTTTGTTTTGTTTGTTTTGAATTCTATCCATAGTCTAGATAGTTACTGAATTTTCGAATTGGTACTTGAAATCCAATCCTCGTGGGAACGATATCGGTCTCACCACCGTATTACTTGCACGACTGGGTATACTTGCCCATATTTCGTCAACAAGTTTTTGGTTCCGTTGTCGGGGATTGGTTTTGCCAATATCAGTAGTAACAAAGGAGGAAACTAATTTAGACATTTTTATCTTTTATTTTTCTGTATATATATTTGACATTTTCTCTATACAGATTTGATTTTTTTTCTTCTTTTGAGTGTTTGTTTGTGCAAGGGTGAGGAAACACATGGACTATCATTACCATCTAACTTGGGAAGCTCAACTTGACTGGATCGTGTTTGATGGTATCACTGTTAAGCACGTGAAGATTTACTCCAAGGAGGAATGGCAGTCCTATTTGTCATCCTTGCAACCACCACCACACTTCGAGCTGGATCCTGATTTGCTAGAGATTCTTTGGGATATAGATTCTTATCCTCTGAGCTTGAGCATAGAGCGTAGCCAGGAGGAAATTAGTTCCATGATTCAGAGGGCTGAGATGCGAGCAGGGAAAAAAGCTAGTAATATAGTGGCATCGCTAAGCGACATCTTTCAGAAGCTGGAAGAACAAGCCAGCGAATTTTTTAAATTACTAGCAGAAAAGCCACATGGAATTCAAATTGAAGAGAATCTACTTGCTAGCACGAACGTGAATGAAGATGAAGTGGTGGTGGTAGAAGAGCAACAAGAAGAGGAATGGGAATGGAAGGAGCAAACACCGTTGAAAGCTGCTTTAGCTGCTTTAGAACAGTATTCCCAAGAACTATCCACCTCTGAGGCCAAGGCAAGAGCCAATTATGATTATATCGATGCTCTGACGCAAAGCTTCAAAATGCAAGTGGGGGAGATTTGCAAACAGGTAGTACAATACCCACATGAAGCATTGTTTGAGCAGAATCTGGTTTTGGGGATAGTTCAAAATGAAGATGAAGTGGTAGTGGACTCCACCATGCTTGCTGAGCAATCTAATTTTGCTGCATTAAATAAATATGTTGGCTTGCATGCATGTGTGGACACTGGTAAGTTAGCCCCTTCCACTTGTCTGTCAAACTTCCTCGTGAAAACACCATTTAACCCGAGAGGAAGTGAGTTCATAATTGTAGAGGTCAATGGAGTTTTCACACACTGGCTAGGTGGGATTGTGGCCAGAGTTATATTACTGCTGCAGTCGCCACTCCACAAACTATGGGATCCGGGAGGATGCCCTTACACTGTGAGCATCAATTGGTCCTTATACCACAGGTTATGGGATCCAGGTGGATGCTTCTTAATGAGTCAACCTAGTGACGTTAAAGAAGCGCTTATTGGGAGGCAACCCAATTTTTATTTTCCTTCTTCCTTCTGTTTTTGATTTTTAACTCTTGAATAATTTGAGAAGATCAAGAGTTTTCTTTTACTAATAAAATTGCCAAGTGATTTCAGGGAAAGAAGGAAGGGAGAGCAAGAAGACAAGGAAAAGAGTAAAGGCAGCAACCATCACGCCCAGGCCATGATAAGTTAATCATGAAGACCAGAAAGGATCACGGCCCAGCCGTGATCCACATCACGGGCGTGATGAGAAGACCCTGAAGAGCAGAGAGCATCACGACCAAGCCGTGATGGGGTTCACGATCGTGACAGGCCAACACCCATGGATCAGAATTGATCACGGCTTGCCTGTGATGAGGCTCACGGCCGTGATGCATTTCCCAACAAGTTTCTGACTGGAATGAGATCCAGCACCCGCTACCGCCTCGGTAAGTCGTTCCATTTTTCTCCTCTTTCCAACTTGATTGTTTACATTGGGGACAATGTAAATTCTTAAGCTTGGGGTAGGGGTATTTTGCATTTGCATTTTTCATGTTGCATTCATATAGTTTTGCATGATAGTTTTGCATGATCACATGATTCGATTGCCCTTGCTTAGATTTTGCATCCAATTGTGAGAACTAAATGCCAAATAAATGGAGATAGTGAATTTTTGAACCCAATTTTTTTTATTCTTGTGATAAGGCTACAAATGAAAATGCTTGAGATGATCTGTGATAGTTGATAATTAGCATGTGGTGCCGTAGATTTGTGTTTATCATTAATTTTTGAACTACTAAAATGTGAGATTTTGAGCCAAAAAGGGGTACTCACTAAATCTACCCCATTCTTTGTGTTAGAGTGTTATTCCTGTTGGATTGTTATCTCTAGAACTTGACTTGAAACCATTTTGAAGCTTAAAAATTTTTGAAAACATTTTTGAAAATGATTGAGGCACTAGGTATTTTTCCGGCCTTCTGAGCTTTGATTGATGAAATGCTACCCCTTAGTTGCCCAATTTTGAGCCTGAAAGAATAAAAATACTTTTCTTGGTACCTTAAATTACTTTGTTGAATGATGCTTGATAGGACCTTCTAAAGTATTTCAAAAGGGTAAAAAGGTAGTTGAAAAAAGTATGGGATGAAAGAATCAGAAAAATATTTCTCTTGAGTGGAAAAATCTTCCCTTCTCCAAGCAAAAGAAAAACAAAAGAAAAATAAAAATATATAGAGAAGGGGATGACAAAAAGAAATGAGAAATAAAATGAAAAGAAAGAAATAAAGGTGGCGAAAGTGAATCGAAACCCAAAAAGGTATTTTAGAAGGTGTCATGCTTTACAATGCTTGATTTTGTGTAGCCTTTTGAAATTTCATTTTCTTGACTTCCCCACCTAACGATTAACCCCATGGCCCCGTTACAACCAAGTAAAAGACCTCTTGATTCTAATTTGTTTTCATTAATAAAGTAGAGATTTGGTTGATAGTCAAGCCTATGGTAGAATTCATTCCTTGAGGAAAATCGAGTGAATTGTCATATATCCCTAAACACTTGAGTGAGGTGAGAAAGAGAGCCAAGCAAATGAACAAGCTTGGGGTGACCTTCAGGTGAGAAAGAGTGCCCGAATCAGTGAGAATATGAGTCTAGGAAACCTAAGCTTCTAATTGGACTTGAGCTGATTGTCTGTTGCTGAATTATTTGAAATGCCTGTTACTTGGATTATTTGCTCGGGTTCTTGGTTCACTATCCATGTCCTGATTAATTTGATCTTCTGGCCTTAGTGATTGCTTGAGGACAAGCAATTGAATAAGATTGGGGTGATTTGATAGTGTGATTTTACATCATGTTTCCTGTACACTTTTGCATGCATTTTCCATATAGATTAGGCATTCTTTATTTGATTTTAGTTAATTTTTCCCTTGGAACGGGTGAAATGGTTTCTTGGTGTTGTTTTGCAGGAATTTAAGGAAAAATGCTCAAAATTAGCCTTGATGGAGCTTGGATGAAATAGAGCTTGAAAAGTGGAGAAAATGAGCCAAGCAGAGCCCATCACGACCTGGCCGTGATGACCATCACGACCATGATAAAGAAAACTGAGAAGATTGAAGGCAAAAGTCAGAAGCTGTCACGGCCTAGCCGTGATAACCATCATGTCCGTGATAGGCCAAGCAGAACCGATCACGGCCTAGCCGTGATGAGGCTCACGGCCATGATGCTCCAAATTTGAAAGCGCGGCCACTCCAGAACACGTCACGGCCTGGCCGTGATGGCCATCACGGCCGTGACGCGTGGCCTCCCTATAAATATGAGCGCAGAAGACAGAAAAGGGGGGATCTGGATTGAGGATCTGAGGGAGGATTCTGGGATCTCAGACACAGACTTTCCAGACCAAAAAAAATAGAGACCTTGGAGGCTGCGGCTAAGGAAGGATTGTAACTCTAGAACGGAGCTGCTGAGAGGGGCTGCTGTGACGATAGTGGAAAGCTCCCATGGAGTTTCTTCTCTCCTCTTCTCCTATTTCTCTGGTTTTTGCTTTCTCTTTTATGAGTAGCTAAATCCCGTTTGTTGGGATTAGATGTAGCCAAACTGAAATAACATGTAATTACTTTGACTGATTAATCTGTGTTTATGTTTCTCTATTAGTGATTAATTTTCCCTGCTTAATGCTTGTTGTGGCTAGCACCCCCATGACTCGATTAGTGTTTTGGTATGCAATTGGGAAATTCGTATTAGAATCGGAATTGAATTTAATCACCTAGTAACCCTTGCATCTAGGAATGGAGTTTGGTTTACTAGTAATCGCGTAATCCCTAATCCTAATGCAAATTCATTAATCTAGGCCACCTAAGGAATTAGGGTCTATTAATGGATTTAGGCTCTTGTCATCCGAGGAATCGGGGCTTGAGTAATTTCATGGATTGATTTTAATATTTGAAGCATGAATGTGAGGTATCTAGTCCTGGTATTGCATGAGGTAGAGGTTTGGTGAAGTCTAGTCCCAACATATCCTTTTCGCATTCCAAGAGCTCGACAAAAATACAAAAAGATTTTTATTCCTTTTGTTTTGTTTGTTTTGAATTCTATCCACAGTCTAGATAGTTGCTGAATTTGCGAATTGGTACTTGACATCCAATCCTCGTGGGAACGATATCGGTCTCACCACCGTATTACTTGCACGACTGGGTATACTTGCCCAGATTTCGTCAACACCCTGTCATACCACGAGGAGCTGTCGGCGAGTCGGTTTGTTTGGGAATGCAGCCCCAATCAGGCGGTAAATGTCGTCCAAGGCTAAATACTGGCGAGAGACCGATAGCGAACAAGTACCGCGAAGGAAAGATGAAAAGGACTTTGAAAAGAGAGTCAGAGTGCTTGAAATTGTCCGTAGGGAAGCGGATGGGGGCCGGCGATGTGCCTCGGTCGGATGTGGAACGGCGAGAGCCGGTTTGCCAATCGACTCGGGGCATTGATCGACGCGAATTGTGATGGTGGCCCAAGCCCGTGCTGTTGTCATGCTCGTGGAGACGTCATCATCGCGATTATCGATGGCAGCACGCGCCTGCCCGGTGTGCTTCGGCACCTGCGTGCTCCAGGCGTCGGCCTTTGGGCACCCCGTTCGGGCCTTCTAGAAACACGGACCAAGGAGTCTGACATGTGTGCAAGCCAGCGGACGAGTAAACCTGTAAGGCACAAGGAAGCTGATTGGTGGGATCCTCTTGTGGGTTGCACCGCTGACCGACTCTTATCTTTTGTGAAGGGTTCGAGTGAGATTATACCTGTCGGGACCCGAAAGATGGTGAACTATGCCTGAGCGGGGCGAAGCCAGAGGAAACTCTGGTGGCGGCCCGCAGTGATACTGACGTGCAAATCGTTCTTCTGACTTGGGTATAGTGGCGAAAGAATAATCGAACCGTCTAGTAGCTGGTTCCTAGCAAAGTTTCCCTTAAGATAGCTGGAGCCCACGGGCGAGTTCTATCGGGTAAAGCCAATGACTAGAGGCATCGGGGGCGCAACGCCCTCGACCTATTCTCAAACTGTAAATAGGTAGGATGGTGCGGCTGCTCCGTTGAGCCGTGCCACGGAATCGAGAGCTCCAAGTGGACCATTTTTGGTAAGCAGAACTGGCGATGCGGGATGAACCAGAAGTCGGGTTAATGTGCCAAACTGTGCGCTAACCTAGACCACACAAAGGGTGTTGGTCGATTAAGACAGCAGGACGGTGGTCATGGAAGTCGAAATCCGCTAAGGAGTATGTAACAACTCACCTGCCGAATCAACTAGCCCCGAAAATGGATGGCGCTGAAGTGTACGACCTATACTCGACCGTCGGGGCAAGGTCCAGGCCCCGACGAGTAGGAGGGTGCGACAGTCGTCGCAAAACCCGGGGCGTGAGCCTGGATGGAGCGGTCGTCGGTGCAGATCTTGGTGGTAGTAGAAAATATTCAAATGAGAACTTTAAAGGCCGAAGAGGGGAAAGGTTCCATGAGAATAGCACTTGCACATGGGTTAGGCGATCCTAAGGGACAGGGGAAGCCCGTCTAATAGCGCTCTAAGCGCGCACTCCGAAAGGGAATCGGGTTAAAATTCCTGAACTGGGACGTGGCGTCTGACGATAACGTTAGGGAATCCGGAGACGTCGGTGGGGGACCCGAAAAGAGTTATCTTTTCTGTTTAACAGCCTGCCCACCCTGGAAATGGCTCAGCCGGAGGTAGGGTCCACCAAGCGTTGGATTGTTCACCCAACAATAGGGAACGTGAGCTGGGTTTAGACCGTCGTGAGACAGGTTAGTTTTACCCTACTGAAGATAATGACACAATAGTAATTCAACATAGTACGAGAGGAACCATTGATTCGCAGAAGTGGTCATCGCGCTTGGTTGAAAAGCCAGTGGCGCGAAGCTACCTTGCGTTCGATTATGACTGAACGCCTCTAAGTCAGAATCCGAGCTAGAATCGATGCGTTCGCCCATCGCCCGTTTGCCGACCTGTCTAGGCCCCCAACAGGCACTTGTCGTTGGTGAACCCCGCGGGGCCGATGAGCCTCATGGGATGCCTTGAAGCCCAATTCCCCATTGGGCGGCGGGTAGAATCCTTTGCAGATGACTTAAATACGCGACGTGGTATTGTAAGTGACAGAGTGGCCTTGCTGCCACGATCCACTAAGATTCAGCCCCAGCCGCTTCGATTTGCCCTTCCCCTCGCCCTACCCTTGGTTTGGCCCAAGTCACCGAGGGGGTTATTGGGATCGTGACTCAAACGGTTGGTAGGTTGCCAACAAGTGTCGCGAGAATCCAAGGAGTAGGGGACGATTGTCCGAGTGCACGTGAACTGGTGCATCGGGCGCAGGTCTCCGGTGCACGTGATTCCTGATCAGGCTCGGTCGGTGCGCTCGGGAACCAAGGATGCATAGGTCTGGTGCACAGGGTACATGTCCCCGGTGTGGTTGAAAAATCATGAAAAATCCCCACCTTCATGAAATGCCACGGGACATTGGAGGAACATTTGGGATAACATTCCTAGAGTTCCTGGAAAAAAAAATAGCTCAAAATTCAATTCGTAGCTTAGTTTCCTTATATCCAAATTGTCGCATATCCCTGATTTCGGTTGAAAAATTATAAAAAATCACCACCTTCATGAAATACCACAAAACTTGGTTTAACCCTTGGGAATATTATAAGTAGTGTGCCTGCAAAAAAATCAGCTCAGAATTCGATGGCTAGACCCATTTTCCATTTTTTGGGAATTGTTTCGGTTTTCCACTTTGAAAATTGATTAAAAAATGGTAAGGTGAAAAATTATGTAAATTTTTCGTCCCCTAGCTCCCATTTTTATAAGCATCCCTGCAAAAATCAGGCCAAAATTCGACCTCTAGCTTGGAAAAAGAGAGTATGTCTCCCCAGCAAAAAGGATGTCTTATGCTAGAAAATGGGTCTTTGCATATTATTCTATTGTAGGGGGGAGGTGCCTGGCTATTATATATATTGTATATTATATATTATATATAGTAGTAGTAGTAGTTGCAGTTGTAGTTGTAGTTGTTATCTCGGTGACATCTAACTCCAACCCCGCTTAGATCGGCCTCGGTCGGTGCACGTGATGCCCGATCTGGCTCGGTTGATGCAGAAAGGAACCAAGGGAATGAATGAAAGGTACACCGGGCACGGGTCCCCGAGTGCACCAGGTGTCGGATTTGGCTCGATCAGTGCGGAAAGGAACCGAGGGAACGAGGGAATGGTGCACCGGGCATGGGCACGGGTGCACCAGGTGCCGGATCTGGCTCAGTCGGTGCACCAGATTAATGGTTTGACTCGGTGTGGTGGATCAGATTCCTGACTTGGCTCGGTGTGGTACACCATATTCCTGACTTGGCTCGGTCTGGTGCACCAGATTCCCGACTTGGCTCGGTGCACCAGATTCATGATTTGGCTCGGTGTGCTGCACCAGATTCCTGACTTGGCTTGGTCTGGTGCACCAGATTCCTGACTTGGCTCGGTGTGGTGTACCAGATTCCTGGAAGGGGGCGCCGGAGAGGGAGAAAGCCCCGTCGTGCCCGGACCCTATCGCACCACGAGGCCCTGTCGACGAGCCGGGTTGTTTTGGAATGCAGCCCCAATCGGGCGGTAAATTCCGTCCAAGTCTAAATACTGACGAGAGACCGATAGCGAACAAGTACCGCGAGGGAAGATGAAAAGGACTTTGAAAAGAGAGTCAAAGAGTGCTTGAAATTGTCGGGAGGGAAGCGGATGAGGGCTGGTGGTGTGCCTCGGTCGTATGTGGAACAGCGAGAGCCGGTCTGCCAATCGACTCGGGGCATTGACCGACGCGAATTGTGATGGTGGCCCAAGACCGTGCTGTTGGCATGCTCGTTGAGACGTGATCATTGCGATTGTGGATGGCAGCACGCGCTAGCCCGGCGTGCTTCGGCACCAGCGTGCTCCGGGCGTCGGCCTGTGGGATCCCCATTCGGCCCGTCTTGAAACACGGACCAAGGAGTCTGACATGTGTGTGAGCCAGCAGGCGAGTAAACCCGTAAGGCGCAAGGAAGCTGATTGGTGGGATCCCCTTGTGGGTTGCACCACCGACCGACCCTGATCTTCTGTAAAGGGTTCGAGTGAGAGCATACCTGTCGAGACCCGAAAGATGGTGAACTATGCCTGAGCGGGGCGAAGTCAGAGGAAACTTTGGTGGAGGCCCGCAGCGATATTGACGTGCAAATCATTCGTCTGACTTGGGTATAGGGGCGAAAGGCTAATCGAACCGTCTAGTAGCTGGTTCCCTCCGAAGTTTCCCTCAGTATAGCTGGAGCCCGCGAGTGAGTTGTATCGGGTAAAGCTAATGACTAGAGGCATCGAGGGCGCAACTCCCTCGATCTATTCTCAAACTTTAAATAGGTAGGACGGTGCGGTTGCTCCGTTGAGTCGTGCCACGAAATCGAGAGCTCCAAGTGGGCCCTTTTGGGTAAGCAGAACTGGCGATGCAGGATGAACCGGAAGCCGGGTTACGCTGCTCAACTGCGTACTAACCTAGACCCCACAAACGGTGTTGGTCGATTAAGACAGCAGGACGGTGGTCATGGAAGTCGAAATCCGCTAAGGAGTGTGTAACAACTCACCTGCCGAATCAACTAGCCCCGAAAATGGATGGCGCTGAAGTGCACGACCTATACCCGACCGTCGGGCAAGGTCCAGGCCCCGTTGAGTAGGAGGTCACGATGGTCGCCGCTAAACCCGGGGCCTGAGCCTGGGCGGAGCGGTCGTCGGTTCAGATCTTGGTGGTAGTAGCAAATATTCAAATGATAACTTTGAAGGTCGAAGAGGGGAAAGGTTCCATGTGAACGGTACTTGCACGTGGGTTAGTCGATCCTAAGGGATGGGGGAAGCCCGTCTGATAGCGCTCTGAGCACACACTCCGAAAGGGAATTGGGTTAAAATTTCTGAACCGAGACGTGGTGGCTGACGGCAACGTTAGGGAGTCCGGAGACGTCGGCGGGGGACCCCGAAAATAGTTATCTTTTCTGTTTAACAGCCTGCCCACCCTGGAAACGGCTCAGCCGGAGGTAGGGTCCAGCGGCTGGAAGAGCACCGCACGTCGCGTGCCTCCTATTGGTAGTGGCTACGATCTCAAGAGGGGGGGGGGATGAATTGAGATATTGAAATTTTTTTCAACAATTTAAAGCAAAACAGTGTTTCTTTAAAAAAATTGGTTTTCACACAATTTTAATTCCCAAGAATCAGGTTATGGAACAAGTGATGATGTTAAGAAGAATTATAAGAAGTAATAACAAGTTTAACACAGATTGTAGATCAAAGATTCAAGTTAACAAGTATTCTTAAAACTCATTCACAACAAACAAGTGCATATAACAAGTATATGGAGTTTAGAGATAAGAAAAACACACAAACCGATTTATCCTGGTTCGGCTACCTCCATTGGGAAGCCTACATCCAGTCCCACACCTCTGTGGTTTTCTCCACTATAATCATCAATTACAAAATTCCAATTACAACAAAACAAGGATAACCTCCTTGCTCAAGAATTCACTAGAAAGCACACTTGCTTTTCTATACCCAAGGATCCCTTCTATCCTTGTTCAAGCCTAAGAGATACCCTCTCTTAATCACACTAATTCACGAAAAGAATTGAGTAGAAGAAAGACTCTAAAAGTCTGATTATACAAATTGAAGTTCTAACTAATATCACACTTTTCTCAGAGATGAAGCACTTTTGGATCTTTCGTAGTTTCACAATCAGAATGAGTTAGGTTTTTTTGTAAAGTGTTCCTTTAATCCCTCTTTATATAGAAGACAAAATATAGTCATTGGGATCATTTAAAACAGATTAGGATCTGATTTAACAAAATCTGTTTTCTTGATTCTTGTTCTTGAAATGAGATTCTGCTGATTCTTGTAGAGTTTGCATCCTTCTCGAAAAATAACCGTTTCCATCTGAAAGGATAGCCAAGTCTAATTGAAGAGTAAAATATCCGTTTCTATCCGAAAGAATAACAAATAGCCACGTCCATTTTGCCACGTCAGAAGACGGGAGTGCTAACACAAGTTATTGGACGTGCTTCAACAGGTAGACGAGTTTCATATGCCATGTTAGTGGACGGAGCTTCTCTTTAAGATCTTAGTAAGTCCAAAGTGCGTATCATTAGTAGACGAGCTCCATTTGCCACTTTTAGTAGACGAGCTCTCCTTTTTACTTCAGTAGATGCGCTCTTCTGTTACTTTCAGTGGACGAGCTCCATTTGCCACATCAGTAGACGAGCTCTTCTGTTACTTTCAGTGGACGCGCTCTTCTTGTTAGGCGAGTTATATGTGCCACGTCACTAGACGAGCTCTTCTGTTATACTTTCAGTGGAAACGCTCTTCTTGTTGTACTTCAGAGGACGCACTCTTCAGTAGTTTGTTGGACGTCAGCTTTTTACTTTGTTGGACGTCTTCTTGGTTCACTTCATTGGACGAGCGCTTATATTATCCCTGTGTTGGACAAGCGCTTTTTTTGCTTTGTTTGGACGTCAGCTTGTTTTGCTTTGTTGGACGTCTGCTTGTTTTGCTTTGTTGGAGAGTGATCTTGCATGCAACTTAACACATAATGAGTACATAGTCAAAATAAAAAATCTTATGCAAAATACACTTTGTTTGTCATACATCAAAACATGAATGAGGGCTTAGTCTTACAAACTCCCCCTTTTTGATTATGACAAACCTTACCATACTTAACCTTAGTTATTAAAAATCAGAGTGCCGCTATTCAGTAAGCATGGTTCTTGAGTCATTTTCATCCTCCCCCTGTGTCATTGATATCTTTCAAAAAATCAAGTGTTATCATATCATTATCATGAAAGAAAAAATCATCTGGCATTTATAAATTCAAGTATGTCTTTTCAATGCAGTTTATACTTAGGTATCATAGAAAAAAAGATTTACATATTAGAGAAAAAAATTTACAGCAAATGCAAGACAGAATTAATAGTTGTATGGTTCATCTTTATGGTTCATCTTTCTTCCCCTTTGTCATTTTCAAAAAGAAACTGTGGAGAATATTGAAATCAAACTGAAAAACAGTCTTACATTCATTGATAATAAATCATTACAGAGCATATGCAATACATCAAAACATCCAAAACGCTGAAATCAGAAAAATAAAGAATTACAGATACCTAAGGACACTTAGTCTCAACTGAGACTAGATAAAAGCATATTGCCCATGTCCTTCATAATTTTCAGCAACTTGTCCATCTTGCCATATTGACTATATTATCAAAAATAACATCTGATATCAATTATTTTGAGGATCAATTATGCCAAGTTGCCTTCTTATAAAGAAGAAACTCTCCTTATTTAGTTTTTTGGTGAATATATCATCTAATTGCTTGGTTGTATCTATATGTTCAATCACAACATCACCACTTTGAATATGATCCCTGATAAAATGATGCCTAATTTCAATATGCTTGGTTCTTGAGTGCATAATTGGGTTCTTTGTTGGATTAATTGCACTAGTGTTATCACACTTTATTTGTATAGGATCCAGATAAATGCCATAGTCAATTAATTGTTGTTTCATCCACAGGATTTGAGCACAACAACTCCCAACTGCAACATATTTTGCTTCAGCTGTGGATAAGGCCACACTAGTTTGCTTTTTACCAAACCAGGACACTAGGGAATTTCCTAATAAATGGCATGTTCCACTTGTGCTCTTCCTATCTAACTTGCATCCAGCAAAGTCAGAGTCGGAATATCCTATTAATGTGCAAGTGGATCCCTTGGGATACCACAGCCCCATTTCTTTTGTTCCTAAAAGATACTTCATGATTCTTTTAACTGCAGTAAGATATGATTCTTTAGGATTAGCTTGATACCTTGCACACATACACACACTAAACATTATACCTGGCCTACTTGCAATGAGATAAAGTAAGGATCCGATAATACCTCTATACTTGGATACATCTATAGATTTACCATGTTCATCTTTGTCCAAGTAGCAGGCTGGACTCATTGGTGTTGCCATTTCCTTTGCGCTTTCGATTCCAAACTTCTTTAGTAGTTCCTTGCAATACTTTGTTTGGCTTATGAAGGTTCCATCTTGGCATTGTTTAATTTGAAGTCCAAGAAAGAAGGTAAGCTCTCCCATCATGGACATTTCAAATTCACTTTGCATTAGTTCACCAAATTCCTTGCATAAAGACTCATTAGTAGCACAAAAAATAATGTCATCCACATATATTTGAACAAGTAAGATATTGTGTGCTTTTGTTTTAGTAAATAGTGTTGGATCAACTTTTCCTCTTTTAAGGCCTTTCTCTAGGAGAAAATTGCTTAACCTCTCATACCAAGCTCTAGGAGCTTGCTTGAGTCCATAGAGGGCTTTAGTCAGTTTATAGACGTGATTTGGGAACTCACTATCAACGAAGCCAGGGGGTTGACTTACATATACTTCCTCTTGTATTATTCCATTTAAAAAGGCACTTTTCACATCCACTTGGTACAGTTTAAAGTTCATTATACATGCATAGGCTAAGATCATTCTTATGGCTTCTAATCTAGCTACGGGAGCATATGTTTCATCATAATCAATTCCTTCTTCTTGATTATATCCCTTAGCTACTAGTATAGCCTTGTTTCTTACTATTATTCCATTCTCATCTATTTTGTTTCTAAACACCCATTTAGTTCCGATTATTGGTTACTTTTGGGTTTTGGAACTAAATTCCAAACTTTGTTCCTTTTAAATTGATTTAACTCCTCTTGCATTGTAATCATCCAATGTTCATCATTAATAGCATCATCAACACATTTTGGTTCTATTTGAGATACAAACGCCATGGTATTGCAGATATTCCTTAAAGAGTTTCTAGTGGTTACCCCTTTGGTGATCTCACCAATGATATTGTCTAGGGGATGATTCTTTGAAACTTGCCACTCCTTAGGAAGATTTTCTTGTTGAAGTTCTGCTTGAGGTTCTTTATTACTCTCTTCATCTTCCTTTTCCTTATTGCTCTCCATTCCTTCATCAGATTTCACCTCATCCTCAAGAGTTTCTGTATCATCAAAAATGTCCTTTCCCAACTTTTTGGGGTTAGACTCATCAAATGTTATGTGAACATATTCTTCCATTGATAAGGTACGCTTATTAAACACTCTATATGCTTCGCTAGTTAATGAATAACCTAGGAAAATACCCTCATCGGCTTTGGGATCAAATTTCCCAAGATTATCCTTACCATTATTTAGCACAAAACATTTACAACCAAAGACATGAAAATGAGAAATGTTAGGTTTTCCTCCCTTGTAAAGTTCATATGGAGTTTTCTTCAAAATTGGCCTTGTTAGAACTCTATTTAAAACATAACATGTAGTACTCACAGCATCAGCCCAAAAATACTTTGGTAAATTAGAGTCACTTAACATAGTTCTAGCAATTTCTTCAGGTGACCTATTTTTCCTTTGTTGTTGTCTCCATAGGTGACATTTCCACCTTCCTTGGGAGTGAAAGATGTAAATTTTGTGATGTCTCCGGTCATGTGTTTGGAGCAGCCACTGTCCAAAAACCAGCTTGAGGTTTTGGCCTTCAAACGCACCTACAAAACAGATTTTGTTTATACCTTTCCTTTAGGTACCCAATTCTGGTTGGGTCCTTTGGTATTAGTAGCAACATAAGTTCCTTTTGGAACCCGAATTTGTTTAATGCCAACATGAATGTTATTTCTAAGTCTATAAGTAGCATATGTATGACCTTTATTTAGACAATAATAGCATTTAACAAAAGGACTAGTTGTGGAAATAGGTGCAACAAAAAGCTTCTTACAAATTTTTCATGTACCATTGACTTATATCCAATTCCATCTTTGTCATACACACCCTTTTACTGTCCTAATATGGCATTTAAGTTATCTCTGCCCAAAGTAAACTTAGATAGAGTTGTATTCAGTTTTTCAACTTCCTTTTCTAGTGTAGTGCATTTGGTGCAAATTGAACTAGATGTAAGTAATTTTGAATTTCCAGCTTCTAGTTCTTTAAGCTTTAATTGTAAAGATGCAGAGTCACTACATTGTTTTGCGATGATCTTCCTAGAAGATATAAGTTGTTTACAAATCTTAACATATTCTTCATGCAATTCATCAAAAGAATCTTTTAACTCATCATAGGTAGGAGAAGAATCATTTACCTCGGTTTCACTATCACTTTGTTGATTTGCCATGAGACATAGGTTGGCTTCTTCATTTTCAGATTCACTACTAGTGGAATCCATATCATTTTCTTGCCAAGCTATGTATGCTCTTCTAGGCTTTCTTCCTTTCTTCTCTTTGTTGTCATTCCTCTCATACTTTTATTTCGTTTGTAGCTTTGGACATTCATTTTTGTAGTGTCCAAGCTTTCCACATTCAAAGCATTTGATTGTTGACGAAGAGCTTTCACCTTTGTTCATGTTCTTTTTGGTAGGAAAACTGAATTGCTTCTTGTTTCTATTCTTTTTGATGAATCTTATAAATTTCCTCACAAGCAATCCTATGTCTTCTTCTTCGGATTCTTCACTTTCATCAAGGTGTTCATCTTCATCATTTTCTATTGATTCTTTGGAGATATGAGCCTTGAGTGAGAGTCCTTTCTTCTTTTTCTCCTTATCTTCATGACTTTTCAATCTATTGAGTTCCAATTCGTGTTCTTTCAACTTACCAAATAAAGTAGTAATCTGCATGGTGTTTAGATCCTTTGCTTCAGCAATTGCAGTAATTTTTGGCTGCCATTCACGACTCAAACATCTCATTATCTTGTTAATCTTTTTTTCATCTGTGATTTTGTGTCCGAGTCATTCTAGCTGGTTCACAATGTGTGTAAACCTCTTTTGCAGTTCATCTATCTCCTCACCATTCTTCATGTGAAAGAGTTCATATTCATGGACTAGTGCATTCATTCTTGCTCTTTTCACATCGTTGGTTCCTTCATGAGTGAGTTGAAGAGTATCCCACATTTGCTTTGCCGTTTTGCAATTAGAGACCCTGAAAAACTCATCATAATTCAAAGCAGCTGTTATAATATTTTTTGCCTTAGCATTATAACCAACTCTTCTTTTATAATCACCATTCCAGTCATCTTTTGGTTTTGTTTGTTTATTTCCCTTAGCATCAAGAATAAATGGAACATAGGGACCATTTTCAATAGCATCTAATACATCTAAACCTGCAGCCTCAAGAAAGATAAGCATTCTCTCTTTCCAATACATGTATTGGGAGCCATTAAAGGCAGGGGGTCTAGTGAGTGAAGCCCCATCACCTAGGATATCATTTGTAGCCATCTCTTGAAGCTATTAAGCTTTGTAACAAGAGTTTTAGCTCTGATACCAATTGTTGGTAGTGGCTACGATCTCGAGAGGGGGGGTGAATTGAGATATTGAAAACTTTTTCAACAATTTAAAGCAAAACAGTGTTTCTTTAAAGAAAATTGGTTTTCACTCAATTTTAATTCCCAAGAATCAGGTTATGGAACAAGTGATGATGTTAAGAAGAATTATAAGAAGTAATAACAAGTTTAACATAGATTGTAGATCAAAGATTCAAGTTAACAAGTATTCTTAAATCTCATTCGCAACACACAAGTGCATATAACAAGTATATGGGGTTTAGAGATAAGAAGAACACGCAAACCAATTTATCCTGGTTCGACTACCTCCTCTGGTAAGCCTACATCCAATCCCACACCTCTGTGGTTTTCTCTACTATAATCAGCAATTACAAAATTCCAATTACAGCAACACAAGGATAACCTTCTTGCTCAAGAATTCACTAGAAAGCACACTTGCTTTTCTATACCCATGGATCCCTTCTATCCTTCTTAAGCCTAAGAGATACCCTCTCTTAATCACACTAATTCACGAAAAGAATTGAGTAGAAGAAAGACTCTAAAAGTCTGATTATACAAATTGAAGTTCTAACTAATATCACACTTTTCTCAGAGATGAATCACTTTTGGATCTTTCGTAGTTTCACAATCAGAATGAGTTAGGTTTTTTTGAAAAGTGTTTCTTTAATCCCTCTTTATATAGAAGACAAATTATAGTCGTTGGGATCATTTAAAATAGATTTGGATCTGATTTAACAAAATATGTTTTCTTGATTCATGTTCTTGAAATGAGATTTTGTTGATTCTTGTAGAGTTTGCATCCTTCTCGAAAAATAATTGTTTCCATCTGAAAGGATAGCCAAGTTTATTTGAAGAGTAAAATATCCGTTTCTATTTGAAAGAATAGCAAATAGCGCGTCCATTTTTCCATGTCAGTAGACGGGAGTGCTAACACAAGTTGTTAGACGTACTTCAACTGGTAGACGAGTTTCATATGCCATGTTAGTGGATAGAGCTTCTCTTTAAGATCTTAGTAAGTCCAAAGCATGGATCATTAGTAGACGAGCTCCATTTGCCACGTCAGCAGACGAGCTCTTCTGTTACTTTCAGTGGACGCGCTCTTCTTGTTAGACGAGCTATATGGGCCACGTTGCAGACGAGCACTTCTGTTATACTTTCAGTGGACACGCTCTTCTTGTTGTACTTCAGTGGACGCGCTCTTCAGTAGTTTATTGGATGTCAGCTTTTTACTTTGTTGGACGTCTTCTTGGTTCACTTCATTGGATGAGCGCTTATATTATCCCTGTGTTGGACGAGCGCTTGTTTTGATTTGTTTGGACGTCAGCTTGTTTTGCTTTGTTGGACGTCAGCTTGTTTTGCTTTCTTGGAGAGTGATCTTGCATGCAACTTAACACGTAATGAGTACATAGTCAAAATAAAAAATCTTATGCAAAATACACTTTGTTTGTCATACATCAAAACATGAATGAGGGCTTAGTCTTACACCTCCCACGCCCGGTCGTACTCATAACCGCATCAGGTCTCCAAGGTGAACAACCTCTGGTCGATGGATCAATGTAGGTCGTCCCTGCGGATGTTGACGCAATGTGATTTCTGCCCAGTGATCTGAATGTTAAAGTGAAGAAGTTCAACCAAGCGCGGGATAACGGCAGGAGTAACTATGACTCTCTTAAGGTAGCTAAATGCCTCTTCATCTAATTAGTGACGCGTATGAATGGATTAACGAGATTCCCACTATCCCTGTCTACTATCCAGTGAAACCAGAGCCATGGGAATGGGCTTGGGGGAATCGGTGGGGAAAGAAGACCCTGTTGAGCTTGACTGTAGTCCGACTTTGTGTAATGACTTGAGAGGTGTAGGATAAGTTGGAGCTGGAAACAGCTAAAGTGAAATACCATTACTTTTAACGTTATTTTACTTATTATGTGAATCGGAGGTGGGGCGTTGCCCCTGTTTTTGGACTTAAGGTCGGCCGGGCGGAAGACATTGTTAGGTGGGGAGTTTAGCTGGGGCGGCAAATCTGTTAAAATATAACGCAGGTGTCCTAAGATGAGCTCAACGAGAACAGAAATCTCGTGAGGAACAAAAGGGTAAAAGCTCTTTTGATTCTGATTTCCAGTACGAATACGAATCATGAAAGCGTGGCCTATCAATCCTTTAGTCCTTCGGAATTTGAAGCTAGAGGTGTAAGAAAAGTTACCACAGGGATAACTGGCTTGTGGTAGCCAAGCGTTCATAGCGATGTTGCTTTTTGATCCTTCGATGTCGGCTCTTCCTATCCTTGTGAAGCAGAATTCACCAAGTGTTGGATTGTTCACCCACCAATAGGGAACGTGATCTGGGTTTAGACCGTCGTGTGACAGGTTAGTTTTACCCTACTGATGACAGTGTCACAATAGTAATTCAACCTAGTACGAGAGGAACCGTTGATTCACACATTTGGTCATCGAGCTTGGTTGAAAAGCCAGTGGCGTGAAGCTACCGTGTGTTGGATTATGACTGAATGCCTCCAAGTCAGAATCTGGGCTAGAAGTGATGCGTGCGCCCGTCGCCCATTTACTGACCAGTAGTAGGGGACCTAGGCCCCCCACAGACATGTGCCGTTGGTGAACCCCGCGGGGCCGATAAGCCTCGTGGGACGCCTTGAAGTGCAATTCCCCACTAGGCGGTAGGTAGAATCCTTTGCAGACGACTTAAATATGCGACGGGGTATTTTAAGTGGCAGAGTGGCCTTGCTGCCACGATCCACTGAGATTCAGCCCCAGCGGCTTGGATTCGTCCCTCCCCTCGCCCCACCCTTGGTTTGGCCCAAGTCACCGAGGGGGTTATTGGGGCCGTGCCTCAAAAAGTTGGCGGGTTGCCAACAAGTGTAGCGAGAATCCAAGGAGCAGGGGACGATTGTTCGAGTGAAAGTGAACTGGTGCATCAGGCACAGGTCCCCGGAGCACGTGATGCCTGATCAGGCTCGGTCGGTGCGGTCGGGAACCATGGATGCATGGGTTTGGTGCACATGGTACATGTCCCCGGTGTGGTTGAAAAATCATGTAAAATCTCCACCTTCATGAAATACCACGAGACATTGGAGGAACCTTCGGGATAACATTCTTAGCGTGCCTGCAAAAAAAAATCGCTCAAAATTCAATTCGTAGCTTAGTTTCCTTGTATCCAAATTGTCGCATATCCCTGATTTTGGTTGAAAAATCATAAAAATCACCACCTTCATGAAATACCACCAAACTTGGTGGAAACCTTAGGAATATTGTAAGTAGTCTGCCTGGAAAAAATCAACTCAGAATTCGATGGCTAGATCCATTTTCCTTTTTTTGGGAATTGTTTCGGTTTTCCACTTTGAAAATTGATAAAAAAAAAGGTAAGGTGAAAAATTCTGTAAATTTTTCGTCCCCTAGCTCCCATTTTTATAAGCATCCCTACAAAAAATAAGTCCAAAGTTCGACCTCTAGCTTGGAAAAAAAGAGTATGTCTCCCCAGCAAAAAGGATGTCTTGTGCTGGAAAATGGGTCTTTGTATTTTATGCTATTATAGGGGGGAGGTGCTTGGCTATTATATATATATATATATATAGTAGTCGTAGTAGTTGTAGTTGTTATCTCGGTGACAGCTAACTCCAACCCCGCTTAGATCGGCCTCGGTCGGTACACGTGATGCCCGATCTGGCTCGGTTGTTGCGGAAAGGAACCAAGGGAATGAATGATAGGTGCATCGGGCACGGGTCCCCAGGTGCCGGATTTGGCTCGGTCGGTGCGAAAAGGAACCAAGGCAACAAGGGAATGGTGCACCGGGCACGGGTCCCCGGATACACTAGGTGTCAGATATGGATCGGTCTGTACGGAAAGGAACCAAGGAAACGAGGGAATGGTGCACCAGGCACGGGTCCCCAGTTGCACCAGGTGTCGGATCTGGCTCGGTCTGTGTGGAAAGGAACCAAGGGAACAAGGGAATGGTGCACTGGACATGGGTCCCCGGGTGCAACAGGTGCCGAATCTAGGTCGGTCGGCACGGAAAGGAGCCAAGGGAACGAGGGAATGGTGCACCGGGCATGGGACCCCGACGCACAAGGTACCTGATCCGGCTCGGTCAGTGTGGACAGGAACCAAGGTAGCCAGGTTCTAGTGCACCGGATTCATGAATTGGTTCGGTGTGGTGCACCAGATTCCAGACTTGGATCGGTGTGGTGCACCGGATTCCTAACATGGCTCGGTGTAGTCCACCAGATTCATGGTTTGACTCAGTCTGGCGCATAAGATTCATGGTTTGGCTCCGTGTGGTGCACCACATTCCTCACTTGGCTCAGTCTAGTGTACCTGATTCGTGGTTTGGCTCTGTCTGGTGCACCGGATTCATGACTTGATACTGTGTGGTGCACCAGATTCATGGTTTGGCTCGGGGTGGTGCACCAGATTCTTGACATGGCTCGGTGTGGTGCACCAGATTCCTGACTTGGCTCGGTGTGGTGCACCAGATTCACGACTTGGCTCGGTGTGGTTTACCAGATTCCTGGTTTGGCTCGGTGTGGTGCACCAGATTCTTAACTTGGCTCGGTGTGGTGCACCAGATTCCTGACTTGGCTCGGTCTGGTGCACCAGATTCCTGACTTGGTTCGGTCTGGTGCACCAAATTCCTGACTTGGGTCGGTGTGGTGCACCAGATTCATGACTTGGCGCGGTCTGGAGCACTAAATTTATGACTTGGCCCGGTCTGGTGCACCAGATTCAAGGTTTGACTCGGTGTGGTGCACCAGATTCCCGACTTGGCTCGATGTGGTGCACCAGATTCTCGACTTGGCTTGGTCTGGTGCACCAGATTCCTGACTTGGCTCGGTGTGGTGCACCAGATTCCTGACTTGGCTCTGTCTGGTGCACCAGATTCCTGACTTGGCTCGGTCTGGTGCACCAGATTCCTGACTTGGCTCGATCTGGTGCACCAGATTCCTGACTTTGCTCGGTGTGGTGCCCCAGATTCATGACTTGGCTCGATGTGGTGCACCAGATTCCTGACTTGGCTCGGTGTGGTGCACCAGATTCCTGACTTGGCTCGGTGTGGTGCACCAGAATCATGATTTGGCTCGGTGTGGTGCACCAGATTCCTGACTTGGCTCGGTCTGGTGCACCAGATTCCTGACTTGGCTCGGTGTGGTGCACCAGATTTCGGGTTTTGCTCGGTCTGGTGCACCATATTCATGACTTGATCCGGTGTGGTGCACCAGATTCATGATTTGGCTCGGTGTGGTGCACCAGATTCCAGACTTGGCTCGATGTGGTGCACCAGATTCATGAGTTGGCTCGGTATGGTGCACCAGATTCCTGACTTGGCTCGGTGTGGTGCACCAGATTCATGATTTGGCTCGGTCTGGTGCACCAGATTTCTAACTTGGCTCGGTTTGGGGCAGCAGATTCCTGGTTTGGCTCGGTGTGGAGCACCAGATTCCTTACTTGGCTCTGTCTGGTGCACCGGATTCCTGACTTGGCTCGGTGTGGCGCACCAGATTCTTGATTTGGATCGGTCTGGTGCACCAGATTCCTGACTTGGCTCGGTCTGGTGCACCATCACCCGTGACTCGTGCATGACCACTATGCTAGGCACACGTCACAGATGCACCGAGCACCGACGGGAAATTTTTTTTGATACAAGCTTGAGAGCATTCCCCGGACCCCCCCCCCCCCCCCCCCAGACTTTTTAGAACGCGTGGTGGAAAAGCAAACCTGTAAACCAGGGTCCAACCCCTCAATGAAATGCAACTAAATTTGGAGGTAATGCTAGAAATGAAATAGCGAGAGTGCCTACAAAAATTCAGGCCAAAATTCAATTTGTAGCCTAGGTTCCTTATCGTCGAACTGTCACATATCCCTGATTTCGGTTGAAAAATCATAACCTTCATGAAATGCCACGAAACTTTGTGGGCAACTTGGGAATATTATAAGTAGTGTGCCTGCAAAAAATCAGCTCAAAAGTCGATGGCTAGACCCATTTTCCATTTTTTGGGAATTGTTTCGGTTTTCCAATTTGAAAATTTTAAAAAAAAATGGTATGGTGAAAAATTCTGTAAATTTTTCGACCCCTAGATCCCATTTTTATAAGCATTCTGGCAAAAAATAAGGCCAAAATTTGACCTCTAGCTTGGAAAAAAAGAGTATGTCTCCCTAACAAAAAGGATGTCTTGTGCTGGAAAATGGGTCTTTGCATATTATGCTATTATGGGGGTGGATGGGGGGGGGAGGTGCCAGCCTGACCCTGACCTGGTGCCAAGCCTGGTGCACCATGGTCACCCCCCACCCCCACCTCCCCCCACCCAAACGCCCGTGCAATGATCCCCAACATTGCACATCGACCTTGCCCACGGCATGGTAGGTGACTCGATCAGGTCATCTTCCGACCGACCGACTCCGTGGGACGGGGCACGGGCAACCCCGGGGCGGGCCGAGAGGTGGGACGGGGAGGCGGGTGCAGGGAAAAATGTTGGCATCCGATTGGACCGTTTTTGTGGGGATTTTCCATGGTGTGTTGAGGATTCATCGGTGTGGCTCCTCGACCTTGGTTGTGGGTGGACGTTGTGTTAGGTGACGCCCTTCGGGGAGGATCCGTAACACGAAAGGACGCATGATCGTCCGGATGTGATCAAGGTGGGGGTTCCCAACACCAAACCGGTTGAAGGAGCACCGTAAAGGATCCTTGCATTGTGGCTGGAACCCGTTTTAAAAATGTTGGCTTTCAAAATTTTGTCAATTTCATTTTTAAAAATGTCGGCTTTCGATTTTATCAATTTTGTGGGGTACTCGATGGTGTGGTGAGGCTGTGGGTGCTCCATTCCTCGACCTTGGTTGTGGATGGACATGGTGTTAGGTGATGATGCCTTCCGAGGCGGAGCCGAAGCACCAAGAGATGGGTGATAATCCTGAAGTAGCCTTATAAGGGGTCCTCAAACACCAGATCGGCTGAAGGTGCATCGGAAGGGATACTCGTGATGTTGTTGGTTTTTAAAAATGTTGGCTTCCGATATTTATCAATTTCGTGGGGTACTCGATGATGTGGCGAGGCTGTGGGTGTGTGGCTCCTAGACCTTGGTTGGGGATGGACGTGGTGTTAGGTGATGCCTTCCAGGGCGGAGCCGAAGCACCAAGATATGGGTGATCGTCCTGAAGTTGCCTTGTGAGGGGGTGCTCAAATGTCAGATCGGTTGAAGGCGCATCGAAAAGGATCCTCGCGATGTTTTTGGTTTTTAAAAATGTTGGCTTTCGATATTTATCAATTTCGTGGGGTACTCGATGGTGCGGCGAGGCTGTGGGTGATCAGCTCCTCGACCTTGGTTGTGGATGGACGTGGTGTTAGGTAATCCCTTTCGGGGCGCAGTCGAAGCACCAAGATACGGGTGATCGTCCTGAAGTTGCCTTGTGAGGGGGTGCTCAAATGTCAGATCGGCTGAAGGCGCATCGGAAAGGATCCTCGCGACGTTTTTTGTTTTTTAAAATGTTGGCTTTCGATATTTATCAATGTCGTGGGGTTCTCGTTGGTGTGGCGAGGCTGTGGGTGCCCGGCTCCTCGACCTTGGTTGTGGATGGACGTGGTGTTAGGTGATCCCTTTCGGGGCGCAGCCGAAGCTCCAAGAAACGGGTGATCGTCCTGAAGTGGCCTTGTTAGTGGTGCCCAACACCAGATCGACTATAGGCGCATCGCAAGGGATCCTCTCGATGTTTTTTGTTTATAAAAATGTTGGCTTTCGTTATTTATCAATTTCGTGGGGGTTCTCGATGGTGTTGCGAGGCTCTGGGTGCCCTGCTCCTTGACCTTGGTTGTGGATGGACGTGGTGTTAGGTGATGCCTTTCGGGGTGGAACCTGATGTGATAGATTCCGGCAAGTGTACCGGATTCGTAGCCAAGTAATAAAAAGATATCGATCCCACAGAGACCGTGATCTCAAATCACAACTAATTATCAAATCGATTAAACTGGACTGTATAAAAAAAGATTTTGAAAAAGTTTTTGATTTTTGAAATAAGAGATAACTTAGAAAATCAGATAAGGAATGCAATCAAGTAAAACATATAGTAAATCAATTTATGGTTTTTCAGATCTAAAGGGATTCCTAGGAATTGGGTTACCAACAAGATTGTTTATGTTACTAAATTGATTACCCCTTGTTAATTATCAAAAATTGCTTTGAAGGCGAATTTATCCTCAAATAGTTAATGCTCCCTCTCGGGTTACAAAAACTGTGCCCAATTAAATCAACCCCTACTCTCGTGGTAGTCGAATTTAGATTGAACCCTTTGAGTTTTGTGACAAATCGTTAATCCTCGAAGGACCGCTTCTAACTCTCGTTATTTAAGTCCTAAGTCTAATTCTATAGATCCGATACCTAAGTTCACTGCTAGGTTCCTCCTTAGAATATCTGCGACACGCAAATAAGTGGCCACCGAATTTAGGAGTAATTAAAATAATAGAAATCAGATCTAAAGCAAAATCGAATTAACAAGAAATCTAAATCAATTCATAACATGAAAACAGATCTTGGGCATAGCCCCAATCCCTATAAATAAAGCTACTACTCAAGCCTTGCCATGGTGATGACAAGCTTGGTTAACAACAACATGAAATAAACCTAAGAGAAGAGAGGAAGAAGAAGAAAAGAGATCCTAAAAATTTGCCTAAGGGAACGACCCAAAAGTCCTCCCTAAAAGTATCTGCCTGATTGCCATATTTATAGATTAGGGAAGTTTGAATCCTAATCAAATACAAATTCAGATGAAAATCAGTTTCTTCAGATCCAAAAAATACGCGTCACGGTCGTGATGGCCATCACGACCAGGCCGTGACGGATTCTGCCTTGGGCGCTGCTTCACTGATTGGTCTGTCATGGCCGTGACCACCATCACGGCTAGGCCGTGATCAATTCTGCCTGTGAGGGTCTGGTTCAGCTGACATGTCACGACCGTGATGGGCTCTGTTTGGCTCATTTTATTCACTTTTCAAGCTCCATCTTCATGCAAGCTCCATCATGGCTGATCCTGAGCCTTTAATCCTTAATTCCTTCACAACAACACCACAAAACCGCCTTACCCATTCCAAGGTAAAAATTAACCAAAATAAAATTAAAAAATGCCTAAACTATATGAAAATGCATGCAATATGATAAGCAAATATGAGGTGAAATGACACTCATCAAACAACCCCAAGCTTAAGATTTTGCTTGTCCTCGAGCAATCATCAAGGCCATAAGATATAAATAATCAGAGCATGGATAGTGAACCAAGAACCCGAGTGACTAATCCAAGCGACATGCATTTTCAAATAAGAAACCAAGAGACAATCAATTTCAAGTCCAATTAGAAGATTAGGTTTCCTAACTTCATATTCTCACTAATTCGGGCACTCTTCTCAACTCACTCAAGTGTTTAAGGGTATATGACAATTCGCTCAATTTCCTCAAGGAAGGTATTCTACCATAAGCTTGACTATTAACCAAATCTCTACTTTATTAATGAAAACACATAAGAATCAAGATGTCTTTTATTTTGGTTCTAATGGGGCCATGGGATTAGTTGTTAGGTGGGGAAATCAAGAAAAGGAAATTTCAAGAAGGCTAAACAAATATCAAACTTTGCAAAGCATGACAACCTTCTAAAATACCTTTTTGGGTTTTTGTTCACTTTTCCACCTTTCTTTCTTTCTTTTTTTTCTTTTTATTTTATTTCTCACTTTCTTTTTGTTATCCCCTTCTCCATTTTTTTAATTTTTTTATCTACTTTATTTGGAGAAGGGGATATTTTTAATGCAAGAGAAATATTTTTCTAACTTTCTCATCCCACAATTTTATTTTTCAAACTACCTTTTTACCCTTTTTACAATACTTTAAAAGGTGCCATACCAAGCATTATTCAGCAAAATAAATCAAGGTACCAAGAAAAGTATTTTATTCTTTTTGGATCAAAATTGGGCAACTAAGGGGTAGCATTTAATCAATGAAAGCTCAGAAGACCAGAAAAATACCTAATGCCTCAATCATTTTCAAAAAAAATGTTTTCAAAAATTTTTAAGTTTCAAAATGGTTTCAAGTCAAGTTCTAGAAAATACAATCCAAGAGGAATAAAACACTCAATCACAAAGAATGGGGTAGATTTAGTGAGTACCCCTTTTAGGCTCAAAAATCTCACATTTAGTAGTTTAAAATCAATGAGAAACACAAATCTAAGAAACCACATGCTAATTATCAACTATCAAAAGATCATCTCAAGCATTTTTATTTTTAGCCTTATCACAAGAATAAAAAAAATTGGGTTAAAAAATTCACTATATCAATTTATTTGACACCAAGTTCTCACAATTGGATGCATAATCTAAGAAAGGGGCAATCTAATCATGTGATCATGCAAAACTATGCCTATATGAATGCAACATGAAAAATGCAAAAATGCGAAAAAATTGCAAAAATACCCCTACCCCAAGCTTAAAAACTTACATTGTCCCCAATGTAAATAATCAAGTCGGAGAGAGGAGAAAAACGGAACAACTCACCGAGGTGGTAATGGGTGCCGGCTCACATGCCAGTCAAGGATATGTTGGAAAATGTGTCACGGTCGTGATGCTCATCACGGCTAGGCCGTGATCAATTCTGGCTACAGGAGCTAGCCTGTCACGGTCGTGACTCCCATCACGGCTAGGCCATGATACACTCTGACTTTATGGTGCTTCTCATCAAGCCCGTGATGGATATCACGACTGGGCCGTGATCCTTTCTGATCTTCTGGGTTAGCTAATCATGGTCGTGATGACTTCTGACTGCATTTGTCCTTGCCTTTTTGCTCTTCCTTCCTTCATAACCTGAAAATACTTGGCAAAATCATCAGTTAGTGATCTTTCTTCTCTTAATCTACTCAGATTATTCTAAAACAAAATTCAAAAACAAATGGAAAAGGGAAAGAAAACTTGGGTTGCCTCCCAAGAAGCGCTTATTTACGGTCTTAAGCTTGATCATACTTCTTTCAATCAACCGGGGTCGGCTGGGCCTAGAAGTGCAAGAACACTTCTCTTCCATGGGAGTCCTTCAAAGAGCCGATTTTGCTCATATGACCAATTGCGCTTTTGCTTTGCTCTTTTCACTTTGAGTTTCATGGCCTTACTCCCTCCCGACGGAAGTTTTGTTTCCACATGATGAGCAACTCCAACTTCATCACCTTTGGGTGCATCATTCGTCATGCAAATCTTCGGAGTTGCTTCCATGTTGTGCTCTTCCTTCACCTCTAGAGACTTTATATCGATCCTGCACACATGACTCTCAACAGGAGGGTTGTTATATGAGTTACTCAAATCAAAATCTACCCGACCTTCCTCTACATTTAAAGAAAGCTTGTCATTCTTTACGTCTATTATCGCTCCAGCTGTGGCCAAGAACGGCCTTCCAAGAATGATAGGGAATTTAGAATTCCCGTTCGTATCCAACACCATGAAATCAGTCGGGATGAAAAATTTCCCTACCTTTACGGGGACATTCTCTAGTATGCCTAGAGGAGTTTTAGTTGAGCCATCCGCAAATTGGAAAGAGAATAGGGATGGACTCAGTTCCTTGGTTCCCAACCTCTCAAAGATAGTAAGCGGCATCAAACTCGCACTAGCCCCTAAGTCACATAAGGCTTGGACTATTTTCACTTCTCTAATTGAGCAAGCAATAGAGAAACTACCTGGATCTTTTAGTTTAGGAGGCATATTAGTTTTTATCATGGCATTGTGCTACTCAATTAAGCTCTTAGTTTCTATTCCTACTTGCTTTTTCTTGACCAACCTTTGTGGGAAAGGTATTGGGGGTTGGTACGGTGGTGGAGGGACATATTTTGGCTCTATCTCTTCATCTTCGCTCATGTCTTCCTCACATTCCACATCCTTTTCAGCTACCCCAAGCTTATCATCCATTAAGTATATAGCATTACAATGTTCATTGGGATTAACTTCGGGTTGTCCTGGGAACGTACCCTTAGGTCTAGAGTATGTACTAGCTTGTTGGGCAATCTGAGTTTCTAACATCTTATTATGGATGGATAAGTTATCTACCTTAGATTCTAACTCTTTTATTGCCTCATTAACTGCCCTACCTTGTTGCCTAAACTCTTCATTTTGCTTTGTTTGAGTTTCAACAAAATTTTCCAAGAGAGACTCGAGTTTAGACTTTTGTACCTGAGGATACCCCGATGCGGGTTTCCTATTACCTTGGCATTCTTGGAATTCATGGTTCATCATGTTGTTGTAGTTCCCGTAGGAGAGGTAAGGGCTATTCTTCCTTCCTTGGTTGTAAGGATTTGGGGGAGCATAGTTTGACAACTTCGGGTTCGTGTCGTAGAAGTTGTGACAAGAGTTCATTTGTTCCCCTGAAGCGCCGGATCCATGGGCAATACCTCATGGGAACTCCATTATGTCATGTCCCTGCATTCCAAAAATCTCACAAACAAGATTAGTAGCACCTATTGAACTCACATTAGCTCTTTCAAGCTGATCACAACGTTTATTCAGGGAGTCAATTTTAGACATAATAAGATCGGTGCTATTCATTTCAAACTTACCCCCCGAAATCTTTTTCGGGTTATTACCTCTTTTCGAGCCCCATTGGTGGTAGTTGGTGGCTACATTTTCAATGATATTGAATGCCTCAGTCAGAGGCCTATTCATAAATGCTCCACCAGTTGCAGAGTCAAGTGACAGCTTCGAAGAGTAGTCCAATCTGTTGTAGAAGGTGTGCACTAACAACCACCTTTCGAGTCCATAATGTGGGCAAGACTCCAGCAATCCCTTGTAGCGATCCCAAGCTTCGTATAAGCATTCTCCGTCCTTTTGGAAGAAGCCAGTGATCTGAGTTCGTAGGTATGCCGTCTTGGATGTAGGAAAGAATTTCTCCAAGAATGCCTGCTCCAGTTGGTCCCAAGTCGACAAGGTATTCACGTGCACTTGCCTCAACCAAGCTTTCTCTTTTCCAGTCAGAGAGGAGGGGAATAACCTCAGGCGTATAGCATCGATCGGGGCACCTTGAATCCTTATCGCATCGGTGAATTCCAAGAATGTCTCCACATGATCTGTTGGGTCCTCCGAGGTCAATCCTCCGAATTGATGTTGCCTAATCATGCTAATTAGCATAGGCGGTATAGTGTAGTTCTCCGCCTCGATCTCTGGCCTAGCAATCCTAGTTCGCAAACCCCTCGCATTTGGGGCTGCGTAGCCCTTCAGTGGTTTGGTATCCGGAAGATTCGCCATGAATGTAATGGGAATCAACCTCTCTCTCTCTCTTTGTAGTCTCCTAAGTCTATGAAAGGTCCTTTCGATTTCGGGGTCAACCTTAGTAAGGTTTCCAAGACTTAGGGATCTTTGTATAAAAGGGAAAAACACAGAGAGATAGATACTCTAGAAGGAAAAGAGATAAATGATAATAAATTTTTTTTATAACAAAGAAAAACAATTAAAAGAAAAAGAAGAAGTCCAGAAAAATCAATTTAAAAAATAAATTGAGATTCAAGAAAGCACAGTCTGCGGCAACGGCACCAAAAACTTGATGTGATAGATTTCGGCAAGTGTAACGGATTCGTCGCCAAGTAATAAAAAGATATCGATACCACAGAGACCATGATCTCAAATCACAACTAATTATCAAATCGATTAAACTGGACTGTATAAAAAAAGATTTTGAAAAGGTTTTTGATTTTTGAAATAAGAGACAACTTAGAAAATCATATTAGGAATGCAATCAAGTAAAACAGATAGTAAATCAATTTATGGTTTTTCAGATCTAAAGGGATTCCTAGGAATTGGGTTACCAACAAGATTGTTTATGTTACTAAATTGATTACCCCTTGTTAATTATCAAAAATTGCTTTGAAGGAAAATTTATCCTCAAATAGTTAATGCTCCCTCTCGGGTTACAAAAACCGTGCCCAATTAAATCAACCCCTACTCTCGTGGTAGTTGAATTTAGATTGAACCCTTTAAGTTTTGTGACAAATCGTTAATCCTCGAAGGACCGCTTCTAACTCTCGTGATTTAAGTCCTAAGTCTGATTCTATAGATCTGATACCTAAGTTCACCGCTAGGTTCCTCCTTAGAATATCTGCGACACGCAAATAAGTGGCCACCGAATTTACGAGTAATTAACACAATAGAAATCATATCTAAAGCAAAATCGAATTAACAAGAAATCAAAATAAATTCATAACATGAAAACAGATCGATCTTGGGCATAGCTCCAATCCCTAGAAATAAAGCTACTACTCAAGCCTTGCCATGGTGATGACAAGCTTGGTTAACAACAACATGAAATAAAACCTAAGATAAGAGAGAAAGAAGAAGAAGAGAGATCCTAAAAATTTGCCTAAGGGAGCATCCCAAAAGTCCTCCCCAAAAGTCTCTGCCTGATTGCCATATTTATAGATTAGGGAAGTTTGAATCCTAATCAAATACAAATTCAGATGAAAATCAGTTTCTTCAGATCCAAAATTTGCGCGTCACGGCCGTGATGGCCATCACGGCTAAGACGTGACGGATTCTGCCTTGGGTGCTGCTTCACTGATTGGTCTGTCACGACCGTGACCACCATCACGGCTAGGCCGTGATCAGTTCTGCCTGTGAGGGTCTGGTTCAGCTGACATGTCACGGCTGTGATGGGCTTTGTTTGGCTCATTTTTTTCACTTTTCAAGCTCCATCTTCATGCAAGCTCCATCATGGTTGATCCTGAGCCTTTAATCCTTAATTCCTACACAACAACACCACAAAACCGTCTTACCCGTTCCAAGGTAAAAATTAACCACAATCTAATGAAAAAATGACTAAACTATATGAAAATGCATGCAATATGATAAGCAAATATGAGGTGAAATCACACTCATCAGAGCCGAAGTACTAAGAGAAGGGTGATTGTCCTGAAGTTGCCTTGTTATGGGAGCCCACACCAGATCGGCTGAAGGCGCATCTCAAGGGATCCTCGCGATGTTTTTGGTTTTCAAAAAATGTTGGCTTTCTATATTTATCAATTTTGTGGGGTACTCGATCGTGTGGCGAGGTTGTGGGTGCGTGGCTCCTCAACCTTGGTTGTTGATGGACGTGGTGTTTGGTGATGCCTTCCGGGGCGGAGCCGAAGCACCAAGAGACGGGTGTTCTTCCTGAAGTGGCCTTGGAAGGGGTGTCCAACACCAGATCGGCTGAAGGCACATTAGAAAGGATCCTTGCGATGTTGTTGGTCAACCGATTTAAAAATGTTGGCTTCGGATATTGGTCGCGCCTGGCGATGTGGATGCGGTGCTTCTTGTTGCTTCCATGTGCTTGCTTGCCTTTGCAATGCAGGGCGTGGTTCTTTCGGTTGTATTGTGTCTTGCAAACATGATGGCGTGTGAGTGGTGGTCAGGATGTTTGTGCCGGCTGCCTCCGTGCTCGTGGTTATCGAACGGTCCGACAGAAATCCATGTCAGCTTCGGCTTGTGTTGCGGTGGCCTTGGATGTATTCATGTGCCTCGTAAGACTCGGTCCATCTAGGCTTCCTTTGTGAGGTTTAGTGGATTTGAATGTAGTACTAGTGTTTTTCTTGTGTTATGTGTTGTACAGCTGATGTGGTCATTGGTATCTAATGCTCTCCTGATTGTGGTGCATGTGGCTAACGTGGGCTCTTGATTGTTCCCCGTCGAGTCCCTCAGAATTATCATTTGCCATGAACGACGCTTGCCGTGGTGCTTGGGATGCTTTTCCGCTTGCGGTGACAACACTTGCACTTCGGATGTGTAAGTGTGAACTAATTCAGACTGTGAAACTTCGAATGGCTCATTAAATCAGTTATACCAGTAATCATATCCTTGTATCAAAGATTAAGCCATGCATGTGTAAGTATGAACTAATTCATATTGTGAAACTGCGAATAGCTCATTAAATCATTTATAGTTTGTTTGATGGTATCTACTACTCGGATAACCGCAGTAATTCTAGAGTTAATACGTGCAACAAACCCCGACTTCTGGAAGGGATGCATTTATTAGATAAAAGGTCGACGCAAGCTCTGCCTGTTGCTTTGATGATTCATGATAACTCACCGATCACACGGCCCTTGTGCCGGCGACGCATCATTCAAATTTATGCCCTATCAACTTTCGATTGTAGGATAGTGGCCTACCATGGTGGTGATGGGGGGCGGAGAATTAGGGTTTGTTCCGGAGAGGGACCCTGAGAAACGGCTACCACTTCCAAAGAAGGTAGCAGGCGTGCAAATTACCCAATCCTGACACGGGGAGGTAGTGACAATAAATAACAATATCGAGCTTATTGAATCTGGTAATTGGAATGAGTACAATTCAAATCCCTTAACGAGGATCCATTAGAGGGCAAGTCTGGTGCTAGTAGTCATGGTAATTCCAGCTCCAATAGCATATATTTAAGTTGTTGTAGTTAAAAAGATCGTAGTTGGACCTTGGGTTGGGTCGATCGGTCCGCCTCTGGTGTGCACCGATCGGCTCGTCCCTTCTACCGGCGTTGCGCTCCTGGCCTTAACTGGTCGGGTCGTGCCTCTGGTGCTGTTACTTTGAAGAAATTAGAGTGCTCAAAGCAAGCCTACGCTCTGGATACATTAGCATAGGATAACACCACAGGATTCTGGTCCTATTGTGTTGGCCTTCGGGATCGGAGTAATTATTAACAGGGGCAGTCAGGGGCATTCGTATTTCATAGTCAGAGGTGAAATTCTTGGATTTATGAAAGACGATCAACTGTGAAATCATTTGCCAAGGATGTTTTCATTAATCAAGAATGAAAGTTGGGGGCTCGAAGACGATTAGATACCGTCCTACTCTTAACCATAAACGATGCCGACCAGGGATCAGTGGATGTTGCTTTTAGGACTCCGCTGGCACCTTATGAGAAATCAAAGTCTTTGGGTTCCGGGGGAGTATGGTCTCAAGGCTGAAACTTAAAGGAATTGACGGAAGGGCACCACCAAGAGTGGAGCCTGCGGCTTAATTTGACTCAACACGAGGAAACTTACCAGGTCCAGACATAGTAAGGATTGACATACTGAGAGCTCTTTCTTGATTCTATGGGTGGTGGTGCATGGTCGTTCTTAGTTGGTGGAGTGATTTGTCTGGTTAATTCTGTTGACGAATGAGACCTCAGCCTGCTAACTAGCTATGTGGAGGTAACCCTCCACGGCCAGCTTCTTAGAGGGACTATGGCCACTCAGGCCACGGAAGTTTGAGGCAATAACAGGTCTGTGATGCCCTTAGATGTTCTGGGCCGCACGTGCACTACACTGCTGTATTCAACGAGTCTATAGCCTTGGCCGACAGGCCCGAGTAATCTTTGAAATTTCATCGTGATGGGGATAGATCATTGCAATTGTTGGTCTTCAACGAGGAATTCCTAGTAAGCGCGTGTCATCAACTCTCGTTGACTACGTCCCTACCCTTTGTACACATCGCCCGTCGCTCCTACCGATTGAATGGTCCGGTGAAGTGTTCGGGTTGCGGCGACGTGGGTGGTTCACTGCCGGCGATGTTGTGAGAAGTCCACTGAACCTTATCATTTAGATGAAGGAGAAGTCGTAACAAGGTTTCCGTAGTTGAACATGTGGAAGGATCATTGTCGAATCCTCACAAAACAGTGCGACCCGTGAATTTGTTTGACTCCTTGGGTGCGGCTTGAGGTGCATGGCACCTCGGTCCCCCTAGTGTTGGGAGGTGCCCTCCTCGTGCGGGCCCATCCTGTCCCATTAACAAAACCCCGGTGCCGAATGTGCCAAGGAAATTGAGATTGTCTAGCACGTCCCCCGTCGGCACCAGAGACGGTGACTGTGTGGTGGTGTTGTGACATGTGTATCCGAAAGACTCTTGGCAACGGATATCTCGGCTATTGTATTGATGAAGAACGTAGAGAAATGCGATACTTGGTGTGAATTGCAGAATCTCGAGAACCATCGAGTCTTTGAACGCAGTGTTGGTATAAGCCCTAGAGGCCAATGTATTTCTTTAGACTTACATTTGTATCTTGCTATTTTATATATATATATATTATATTTTTTTTTTTTTTTTTTTTTTTTATATATATATATATATATGATATGAGGCATTCCAGTTTATTGTGTTTCTCGTTTAAACATAATAAAGTCCTTAGAATAGGGATTTCAGTTTAATAAAATATCAAGTATATGACTTGATCGTGAGACACTATTGAACAATGAAATCATATTCTTAAATATCCGTAGTCAAGTATTTTATTAATAAGGACCATAATAATACAATTGAGGCTATTATGTGTGCAGACTGATGACCATATCTCACGGGTCATGGATATGAGATATTGAGTCGACACATAGGTACACATTAGAGTAATGATGTACTGGATTGACCCGCCATGAGAACACTACATGGAGCGTTATGTGAGTGTCATAAGTAGTTCTCATAGTGACAATGGTGCATACAATCCTTCGACCTGAAATCACTACGATCCCTACATGAGGAGTCGTGTGCTTTAATATCGTCAAACATCATCTGTAATAGGATGATTATAAAGACGGTCATTGGGCATACCACGAGCCATGCAGAGGGATGTGAGTGACCTAGATGGAATTTGTCCCTCCTACATGACAGGAGTAATATCTGTGGGGCCCCTGATAGAGTGAGACTGTAAAATGCATGGCCATCTTTGAAATGAGTCAATATGAGATATTGACCTCATTTGTTGTTAAGTCTACTCGGGTATCAGGGAACATGATATTGAACCATACAAGGGTGACACATTCTATGCCTTGTGTTCAATATAGATATATGGACAAAGGGATAATAATGCACATGAATATTTGTCACAGAAAGGTTTCGTCAAATCACTGATTTTCTCACTACTTAGGTAGCAGTGATGTATTGCTAGATACCGCTCACTGTTTGTAATATTAAATGGGATTTAATGTTACTACTAACGTTTTGGGAACCTATAGGGTCACACACATAAGAGCGGATTAAAAGAAGCATTAAAAGGAGAGTTGGACTTTCCTATTGGGCCTAGCGCATAGTACATGGGCTTAGGTCAAGTGCTGCTCACTAACTCACTTAAGGAGGCGCTACTATAAGTAGAACACTTAAGTTGTTGTGCACACAAGGTTGATACCCTATCCGCACAGAGAGAGTAAGAGTGAACAGTAAGCCTCGATTTTGAAGCTAGCACTGCAAGACAGAGACGCTTCAGGTCCGTGACGTTGGACGTTCACGAAGTCTGCTCGTGTGGATACCTCTGGAGACACCGTTCGTGCGGTGTTCGTGATAGACGAATTTCAACCAACAGCCATCGCTTCAAGAGGTAAACTTTCTAATCATGAATCATGACCATTCGCATGGATCCTTCGATGGGAATTTTTCCGCTGCATTTTATTTTGTTTTATACGCAAATTCCCAACACGCAGTTGTGCCGAAGCCATTAGGCCGAGGGCACGCCTTCCTGGGTGTCGCACATCGTTGCCCCAATGCCTCAGCCCTATTGAGAGGCATAGTAATGGGGTGAATGTTGGCTTCCCGTGAGCGATGCCTCACGGTTGGCTGAAAATTGAGTCTGTGGTGGAGTGCGCCGCGATGGATGGTGGTTGAGTAAAAGCTCGAGACCGATCGTGTGTGTCACCCCTACCGGATTTGGGACTCTCTGACCCATAAGCGGCCGTTGGCTGCCCACGACGGGACCTCGGGTCAGGCGGGGCTACCTGCTGAGTTTAAGCATATCAATAAGTGGAGGAAAAGAAACTAATAAGGATTCCCTTAGTAACGATGAGCGAATCGGGAAGAGCCCACCATGAGAATCGGTCGTCCTCAGTGTCTGAATTGTAGTCTGGAGAAGCGTCCTCAGTGGCGGACCGGGCCCAAGTCCCCTGGAAGGGGGCGCCGGAGAGGGTGAAAGCACTGTCGTGCCCGGACCCTGTCGCACCACGAGGTGCTGTCGGCGAGTCGGGTTGTTTGGGAATGCAGCCCCAATCGGGCAGTAAATTCCGTCCAAGGCTAAATACTGGCGAGAGACCGATAGCGAACAAGTACCGCGAGGGAAATTAAAGATGAAAAGGACTTTGAAAAGAGAGTCAAAGAGTGCTTGAAATTGTCGGGAGGGAAGCGGATGGGGGCCAACGATGTGCCTCGGTCGGATGTGGAACGGCGAGAGCCGGTATGCCAATCGACTCGGGGCATTGACCTACGCGAATTGTGATGGTGGCCCAAGCCCGTGCTGTTGGCATGCTCGTGGAGACTTCATCATCGTGATTGTGGATGGTAGGACGCGCCTTCCCGGCGTGCTTCGGCACCTGCATGCTCTGGGCGTCGGCCTTTGGTCTCCCCATTCGGTGTCAGTGTCGCAATAGTAATTCAACCTAGTACGAGAGGAACCGTTGATTCGCACAATTGGTCATCGCACAATTGGTCAACCTAGAAGTGATGCGTGTGCCCGTTGCCCATTTGCCGACCAGTAGTAGGGTGCCTAGGCCCCCCAAAGGCACGTGCCATTGGTGAACCCCGCGGGGTCGATGAGCCTCCTGGGACGCCTTGAAGCGCAATTCCCCACTGGGCGGCGGGTAGAATCCTTTGCAGACGACTTAAATACGCGACGGGGTATTGTAAGTAGCATAGTGGCCATACTTCCACAATCCACTGAGATTCAGCCCCAGCCGCTTCGATTCGTCCCTTCCCTCGCCCCACCCTTAGTTTGGCCCAAGTCACCGATGGGGTTATTGGGACTGTGACTCAAACGGTTGGCGGGTTGCCAAAAAGTGTTGCGATAAGCAAAGGAGCAGGGGACGATTGTCCGAGTGCCCATGAACTGGTGCATCGGGCGCAGGTCCATGGTGTACGTGATGCCTGATCAGGCTCGGTCAGCGCAGTCGGGAACCAAGGATGCATGGGCTGGTGCACATGGTAGATGTCCCAGGTGTGGTTGAAAAATCATGAAAAATCTCCACCTTCATGAAATGCCACGAGACATTGGAGGAACCTTCGGGATAACATTCTTAGCGTGCCTGCAAAAAAAAACAAAAGCTCAAAATTCAATTCGTAGCTTAGTTTCCTTGTATCCAAATTGTCGCATATCCCAGATTTCGGTTGAAAAATCATAAAAAATCACTACCTTCATGAAATACCACGAAACTTGGTGGAAACCTTGGGAATATTATAAGTAGTGTGCCTGCAAAAAATCAGCTCAGAATTCGATGGCTAGACCTATTTTCCATTTATTGGGAATTGTTTCGGTTTTCCACTTTGAAAATTGATAAAAAAAATGGTAAGGTGAAAAGAGTAAGCATTCCTACAAAAAATAAGGCCAAAATTCGACCTCTGGCTTGGAAAAAAAGAGTATGTCTCCCCAGAAAAAAGGTTGTCTTGTGCTGGAAAATGGGTCTTTGCATATTATACTATTATAGGGGGGGAGGTGCTTGGCTATTATATATTATATATAGTAGTAGTAGTAGTAGTAGTAGTAGTAGTAGTAGTTGTAGTTGTAGTTGTTATCTGG
>JAUPTC010000415.1:0-50069 GCA_030762895.1 Sophora flavescens
GCGTAA
The DNA here is from genome assembly GCA_030762895.1 of Sophora flavescens. NCBI lineage: Eukaryota > Viridiplantae > Streptophyta > Magnoliopsida > Fabales > Fabaceae > Sophora > Sophora flavescens. The sequence goes on from JAUPTC010000415.1 coordinate 7, forward strand.
AAGAAAGAGCGGTTTACAAAAATATATTTAGTTAAGGAAATCACGGTAGCTAAGATTAACATCTCCCACAAAGGACTCTTAGGGTTGTTATTGAAAAAAGTCGAATGGGGAGTTTGGATTTGGAAATTAAACAAAGAAAACGAGAGAAAAATAATGCAAACTAAACAATTACCAAATAAACTAAAAACGATCGACCCTATCTCGGTTTCCCACTACATGGACATATAATTCCAGCCCAAAGCGGATTCTAATCCCACCTCGATTGTAGCATCGATTAACAATGAGCAAGCGCTCAGACATATGTTCCTAATTCGAATTAAGCAAGCAGATTAAGCCCTTCATAAATTAAGCAAACACAGAATTGAGCACTTGAATTAAGCAAAGCAGCGATTAAGTTTGGAACACACAATCCTTGAAACAAATCAATACCCATTAGATACAAAGTGGATTAAGCAAACGGAAAATATAGAATAGATATTGAAAGAGGTAGCGGTTAAATCGGGAATCACATAACCTCAGCGGCGGTCGGGCAGATTCTGATTGATCAAGGAGACTAGCTCTCCATTCACGGAAAGCGTAAAACAACTTCAGAGAATTCGAAAACAAAGGAGTTGAAAAGATCCCTACATTACGCCTAAAGTTATTTATAACTTTCGAAGCTGCATTCCGCGGCAGTGTCCTAGCACGAATATAAAATAGTGCAGTTAAGCTTGGGCTCTCGCGGGCGAGATGATCACTCGCGGCGAGTCTTCAAAATCCGGTTTGTCACACCGTGATGCCTATCACGTCCAGGCCTGAATTAGCCACGACTTTGGGGTGCTATCGTCGTGCCGTGCCTTAATCACCCGGCAACCAGGGCGTGATGGTCTGTCTTCGGGGGTTTCTCTTTACGCCGTGATGGGGATCAAGAACGAAGTAATTCTTGGCTTCCCGGGCTCGCGGGCGGAGCTATAGTTCGCAGGCGGGCGGGAGAACATGACTTTCAGCGCTGGTGGTCTTCAATCTCGCAGGGCGAAGTGCTTCGAGTTGCAATTTCCATTGTTTCCTTCATTCCTTGGACTCTAAATTAACTTGAAAACATGAAATAGCCATAAGTCTTTGTTGACACAAAGCGACTAAATAACCCTAAAACTACTTAAGGACTCAAAACCTTGCCTGGGACAATCAAGTCTAATTTGGGTGAAAGCAGATATAATTGGCACAAACCACGGTCATACTAGTCATAAAACTAGATGAGCCATCGCGTCAAAAGAGAAGCGGTTTACAAATATGAGTTAGGGAAAGTCGACAACACAAGTATTGTCTCACAAGGACTCTGGGTTGTTGTTGAGAAAAAAAGTCAGAAATGGGGTTTGGTTTGGAATTAAACAAAGAAAACAAAGCAGAAAAATAATGCAAACTAAACAATTACGAAATAAACTAAGAGCGATCAACCCCGCTCTCGGTTTCCCACTATCATTAGTTCATATAATTCAAGCCCTAAGATTCCTAATCCATACCGAGTTGTAGCATGTAACAAGCAAAACAAGCCCTCGAGACATATATTCCTAATTAGAATTAAGAGTTAAGTTAAAACCGTGAATTAAGCAAACCACAATTGAGCAACAGGATTAAGCAAACGATTAAGTTTAGGAACACACAATCATGAAACAAATCAATACCCATTAAATTACAAAAGCGGATTAAGCAACAGAAAATATAGATAGATATTGAAAGAGAGTAAGCGATTAAATCGGGAATCACATAACCTCACGGCGGTGCGAGCGGAATTCGCAGTTGATCAAGGAGACTAGCTCTCCATTGGGGAAGAAGCGTAAAACAGCGGAGAAATTCGAAAACAAGGATTAGCAAAGATCCCATGCCTCGCCCTAAGCAGTATTTATAACTTCTGAAGCTGCGCATTCGCGGCGGCGTGTCCCCCCTTTGGCCGAATATTAAAATACGCGCCGATTCAAACTGGGCTCTCAGGGCGAGATGATCACTTTCGCGGCGGATCTTAAAATCTGGTTTGTCGCCGTGATGCCTATCACGTCGGTAGCGTGATTCTTCGACTTTGGGTGCTTATCTGTCATGGCGTGACCTTCATCACGGCTAGGGCGTGATAGTCTCCGTCTTCCCGGGGTTTCTCTTTCGCGTGATGGAGATCACAGGGGCCGGCCAGGTAATAACTTGCGACTTCGAGGCTCGCGAGCGAACTATAGTTGCCAGAGCGAGCGAGAACATGACTTTAAGCGCAGTGGTCTTAAATCTCGTGGCGAGTGCTTCGAGTTGCAATTTCCATTATTTCCTTCATTCCTTGGACTCTAAGTCAACTATGAAAACATGAAATAGCCATAATGCTTTTTTGACTCAAAAACCGACTAAATAACCTAAAACTACTTAAGGGACTCAAAACCTTGCTTGAGGACAATCAAGTCTAATTGGGGTGAAAGCAGATATAATTGGCACAAACCACGGTCATACTAGTCATAAAACTAGATGAGCCACGCGTCAAAAAGAAGAGCGGTTTACAAAAATATGTAGTTAGGGAAAGTCACAACTCAGTATTGTCTCACAGGACTCTTAGGTTGTTAATGGAAAAAGATCGGAATGGGGGGTTTTGGATTTGGAATTAAACAAAGAAAACAAAGCAGAAAAATAATGCAAACTAAACAATTACCAAATAAACTAAGAGCGATCCCCCTCTCTCTCGGTTTCCCATATCATTGGTTCATATAATTCCAAGCCCTAAAGCGGATTCTAATCACACCGATTGTAGCATCGATTAACAAAGCGAAAGCTTGCGCTCTGGACATATGTTCCTAATTCGAATTAAGCAAGCGGATTAAGCCCTTCGTGAATTAAGCAAACCGCGAATTGACCCGCATAGAAATTATGAAGCTTGATTAAGTTTAGGAACACACGATCATCGAAACAAATCAATACCCATTCGATACAAAGCTGGATTAAACAAGCGAAAATATAGAATAGATATTGAAAGTAGCGATTAAATCGGGAATCACCTAACCTCGCGCGGTGCGGGCGATTCACCAGTTGATCAGAGACTAGCTCTCCATTCGGAAAAGCGTAAAACAACAGAGAAATTCGAAAACAAGGATTAGCAAAAGATCCCATGCATTACCCCTAAGCAGCTATTTATAACTTTCGAAGCTACGCATTCTCGCGGCCAGTGTCCCTACACGGGCGAATATTAAAATAGCGCCGGTTCGAACTTAGGCTCTCGCGGCGAGATGATCACTCATGGCGAGTCTTCAAAATCTGGTTTGTCTGCAGTGATACCTATCACGTCCAGGCGTGTTGCCCCGACTTTGGTGCTTATCTGTCATGGCGTGACCTTAATCACGCTAGGGCGTGATAGTCTCCGTCTTCGAGGAGTTTCTCTTTGCGCAGTGGGGATCACGGGTGGCCAATGTCTTGCTGCTTCCCGAGGCTCGCGGCGAAACTATGAGTTGCAGGCGGCGGAGAACATGACACCACAGGCTGAGGGTCTTCAATCTCGCGGGGCGAGTGCTTCGAGATTGCAATTTCCATTGTTTCCTTCATTCCTTGGACTCTAAGTCAACTTTGAAAACATGAAATAGCCATAAGTGCTATTTGGCTCAAAAGCGACTAAATAACCTAAAACTACTAAAGGACTCAAAATTGCTTGAGGACAATCAAGTCTAATTGGGTGAAAACAGAGATATAATTGGCACAAAACCACGGTCATACTAGTCATAAAACTAGATGAGCCACGCGTCAAAGAAGAGCGGTTTACAAAAATATGTAGTTAGGGAAAGTGCGACAACAGTATTGTCTCCACAAGGACTCTTGGGTTGTTGTTAACATAAAAAGTGGAGAATGGGGGGTTTTGGATTTGGAATTAAACAAAGAAAACAAAACAGAAAAATAATGCAAACTAAACAATTACCAAATAAACTAAGAGCGATCGACCTCTTGCTCTCGGTTTCCCACTATCATTAGTTCATATAATTCCAAGCCCTAAGCGGATTCTAATCCCTTACCCGATTGTAGCATCGATTACAAGGCGAAAGGCAGCTACGAGACATATGTTCCTAATTCGAATTAAGCCAAGCCAGTTAAGCCCATACGTGAATTAAGCAAACCACGAATTGACATCCCAAGGTTAAGCAAGCGATTAAGTTTGGAACACACAATCATCGAAACAAATCAATACCCGTTCGATACAAGCCGGATTAAGCAAAGCAGAAAATATAGAATAGATATGAAAGAGAGTAGCGATTAAATCGGGAATCACATAACCTCAAGTGGCGGTGCGACAGGATTCCGGCCAGTTGATCAGGAGACTAGCTCTCCATTACGGAAAAGCATAAAACAACAGGAAATTCGAAAACAAGGATTAGCAAAGATCCCTTATTTACTGCACTGACTATTTATAACTTTGAAGCTAGCATTCTCGCGGGCGTGTCCCCTACATGGCGAATATTAAAATGGCGCCAGTTCAAACTTGGGCTCTCGCGGCGAGATGATCACTCGCGAGGCGGAGTCTTCAAAATCTGGTTTGTCTGGCCGTGATGCCTATCACGTCCAGGCCGTGATTGCTTCGACTTTGGGTGCTTATCGTCGTGGCGTGACCTTCATCAGCTAGGGCGTGATGGTCTCTGTCTTCCGGGGGTTTCTCTTTTCGCCGTGATGAGGATCTGAGTGCCAATCTTGCGACTTCCCGAGGCTGTGGCGAGCTATAGTTCGCGAGGCGGGCGAGAGAACATGACTTTTAAACGCACAGTGGTCTTCAATCTCGCGGGCGAAGTGCTTCGAGGATTGCAATTTCCATTGTTTCCTTCATTCCTTGGACTCTAAGTCAACTTGAAAACATGAAATAGCCATAAGTGCTTTATTTGACTCAAAAAGCTGACTAAATAACCCTAAAACTACTTAAGGGACTCAAAGCCTTGCGAGACAATCAGTCTAATTTGGGTGAAAGCGAGATATAATTGGCACAAAACCACGGTCATACTAGTCATAAAACTAGATGAGCCACGCGTCAAAAAGAAGCGGTTTACAAAAAATATGTAGTTAGGAAAGTCGACCACTCGAGTATTGTCTCACAAGGACTCTTGGGTTGTTGTTAACGAGAAAAAGTCAAGAATGGGGGTTTTGGATTTGGAATTAAACAAAGAAAACAAAACAGAAAAATAATGCAAACTAAACAATTACCAAATAAACTAGAAGCGATCAACCTCTGCTCTCGGTTTCCCCTATCATTGGTTCATATAATTCCAAGCCCTAAGCGGATTCTAATCCACACCGATTGTAGCATCGATTAACAAAGCGGCAAGCGCTCACGAGACATATGTTCCTAATTAGAATTAAGCAAGCGGTTAAGCCCTTCGTGAATTAAGCAAACCACGAATTGAGCATAGCGAATTAAGCAAGCGCGATTAAGTTTAGGAACACACAATCATCGAAACAAATCAATACCCATTGATACAAACTGGATTAAGCAAACAGAAAATATAGAATAGATATTGAAGAGAAGTAGCGATTAAATCGGGAATCACATAACCTCAGTGGCGGTGCGGACGGAATTCAGAGTTGATCAAGGAGACTAGCTCTCCATTACGGAAAAACGTAAAACAACCCGGAAATTCGAAAAAAGTTAGCAAAGATCCTTACATTGCCCTAAGCATTATTTATAACTTTCAAAGCTGCGCATTCTCGCGAGCGTGTCCCCTGCGGGCGAATATTAAAATGGCGCCCGATTCAAACTTGAGCTCCTTGGCGAGATGATCACTCGCGAGGCGAGTCTTCAAAATCTGGTTTGTCGCAACCGTGATGCCTATCACGTCCGGCGTGATTATGCGACTTTGGGTGCTATCTGTCATGGTCGTGACCTTCATCACGGCTAGGGCGTGATAGTCTGTCTTCAGGGGTTTCTCTTTCCGCGTGATGGGGATCACGGGTAGGCCGTAGTACTTGCGACTTCCCGGCTCGTGAGGCGAGCTATAGTTGCGGGCGAGGGCGAGAGAACATGACTTTTAAGCGCAGCTGGTCTTCAATCTCGCGAGGCGATGCTTCGAGGATTACAATTTCCATTATTTCCATACATTCCTTGGACTCTAAGTCAACTTTGAAAACATGAAATAGCCATAAGTGCTTTGTTGACTCAAAAGCTGACTAAATAACCTAAAACTACTTAGGGACTCAAAACCTTGCTGAGGACAATCAAGTCTAATTTGGGTGAAAGCGAGATATAATTGGCACAAGCCACGGTCATACTAGTCATAAAACTAAGATGAGCCAGCGTCAAAAGAAGAAGCGGTTTACAAAAATATGTAGTTAGGGAAGAGTCGACAACTTCAGTATTGTCTCACAAGGACTCTTGGGTTGTTGTTAGAGGAAAAAAGTCGAGAATGGGGGGTTTGGATTTGGAATTAAACAAAGAAAACAAAACAGAAAAATAATGCAAACTAAACAATTACCAAATAAACTAAGAGCGATCAACCCTCTGCTCTCCGGTTTCCCCTATCATTGGTTCATATAATTCCCAAGCCCTAAAGCGGATTCTAATCCCCTACCCCGATTGTAGCATCGATTAACAAGCGAAACCAGCGCTCCGAGACATATGTTCCTAATTAAAGATTAAGCAAGCGGTTAAGCCTTCGTGAATTAAGCAAACCGCGAATTGAGCCACGAGAATTAAGCAAGCGCGATTAAGTTTAGGAACACACGATCATCGAAACAAATCAATACCCATTCGATACAAAGCTGGATTAAGCAAACAAAATATAGAATAGATATTGAAAGAGTAGCGATTAAATCCGGGAATCACATAACCTCAGCGGCGGTGCGAGGCAGATTCAGAGTTGATCAAGGAGACTAGCTCTCCATTACGGAAGAAACGTAAAACAGGAGAATCGAAAACAAGATTAGCAAAGTCCATACATTGCCCTAACGACTATTTATAACTTTCAAGGGCTACGCATTCTCATGGCGAGTGTCCCTGAGGCGAATATTAAAATGGCCCGAGTTCAAACTTGAGGCTCTCAGCGGCGAGTCTTCAAAATCTAGTTTGTCCATGACCGTGATGCTATCATGTCCAGGCCGTGATTGCTTCGACTTTAGGTGCTTATCGTCGTATGACCTTCATCACGGCTAGGGCGTGATAGTCTCTGTCTTCCCGGGGGGTTTCTCTTTACGCGTGATGGGGATCACGGGCTGGCCGTCTTGCGACTTCCCGAGGCTCGTGAGGCGAGCTATAGTTCGCGGGCGGGGCGGAGAACATGACTATACAGCCTGGTGGTCTTCAATCTCGTGGGGCGAGTGCTTCGAGATTACAATTTCCATTATTTCCTTCATTCCTTGGACTCTAAGTCAACCTGAAAACATGGAAATAGCCATAAGTGCTTTATTTGACTCAAAAAGCGACTAAATAACCAAAAACTACTTAAGGGACTCAAAACCTTGCTTGAGGACAATCAAGTCTAATTTAGGTGAAAACGAGATATAATTGGCACAAAACCACGGTCATACTAGTCATAAAACTAGATGAGCCACGCGTCAAAGAAGAGCGGTTTACAAAAATGTGGTTAGGGAAAGTGCGACAACTCGAGTATTGTCTCACAAGGACTCTTGGGTTGTTGTTATGAGAAAAAAAGTCGAGAATGGGGGGTTTTGGATTTGGAATTAAACAAAGAAAACAAAACGGAAAAATAATGCAAACTAAACAATTAGCAAATAAACTAGAAACGATCAACCTCTTACTCTCGGTTTCCCACTATCATTGGTTCATATAATTCCAAGCCACTAAAGCGGATTCTAATCCCACCGATTGTAGATCGATTAACAAAGCGAAACCGGCCTCCGAGACATATGTTCCTAATTCCGAATTAAGCAAGCGGATTAAGCCGCCAGTGAATTAAGCAAACCGCGAATTGAGCAACCGCGAATTAAGCAAACGCGATTAAGTTTAGGAACACACAATCATGAAACAAATCAATACCCATTCGATACAAAAGCTGGATTAAGCAAACAGAAAATATAGAATAGATATTGAAAGGAGCGTTAAATCGGAATCACATACCTCAAGCGGCCGGTCCGAATTCTGACCAGATTGATCAAGGAGACTAGCTCTCCATTACGGAAGAAAGCGTAAAACAACCGAGAGAATTGAAAACAAGGGGATTAGCAAAAGATCCCCCCACATTAGCCTAATATGACTTTTATAACTTTCAGAAGCTACGCATTCTCAGGCGAGAGTGTCCCTCGGAGGCGAATATTAAAATAGCGCCCGGTTCAAACTTGGGCTCTCGGGCGAGATGATCACTCGAGCGATCTTAAAAATCTGGTTTGTCCAGCTAGTGATGCCCATCCACGTCAGCGTGATTGCTTCGACTTTGGGTGCTTATCTGTCATAGCGTGACCTTCATCACGACTGGGGCGTGATAGTCTCCGTCTTCGGGGTTTCTCTTCGCCGTGATGGGGATCACGGGCTGGCCGTAATATCTTGCGACTTCGAGGCTCGCGGGCGAGCTATAGTTCCGAGGCGAGGCGAGAGCATGACTTTTACGCCAGTTTGGTCTTCAATCTGAGGCGAGTGCTTCCCGGATGCAATTTCCATTGTTTTCCTTCATTCCTTGGACTCTAAGTCAACACGAAAACATGAAATAGCCATAAGTGCTTTATTTGACTCAAGCGACTAAATAACCCTAAAACTACTTAAGGGACTCAAAACCTTGTGGGACAATCAAGTCTAATTTGGGTGAAAGCGAGATATAATTGGCACAAAACCACGGTCATACTAGTCATAAAACTAGATGAGCCACAGCGTCAAGAAGAAGAGCGGTTTACAAAAATATGTAGTTAGGGAAAGTGCGACAACTGATGTATGTCTCGCAAGGACTCTTGGGTTGTTGTTAGAGAAAAAGTCGAGAATGGGGGGTTTTGGATTTGGAATTAAACAAAGAAAACAAAACAGAAAAATAATGCAAACTAAACAATTACCAAATAAACTAAGAGCGATCAACCTACTCTCTCGGTTTCCTATCATTGGTTCATATAATTCCAAGCCCTAAGCGGATTCTAATCCCTACCGATTGTAGCATGATTAACAATGAAAGCAAGCGCTGAGACATATATTCCTAATTCAATTAGCAAGCGGATTAAGCCCTTCGTGAATTAAGCAAACACGAATTGAGCGCGAATTAAGCAAAGCGCGATTAAGTTTAGGAACACACAATCATCGAAACAAATCAATACCCATTCGATACAAAAATTGGATTAAGCAAAGAAAATATAGAATAGATGTTGAAAGAGGTAGCGATTAAATCAGGAATCACATAACCTCAGAGTGGCGGTGCGGGCCGATTCTGATTGATCAAGGAGACAACTCTCCATTACGGAAGAAGCGTAAAACAACCGAGAGAAATTCGAAAACAAGGATTAGCAAAAGATCCCTTACTTGCCCATAGCGATTATTTATAACTTTGAAGCTGCGCATTCACGGTGAAGTGTCCCCTCGCGAGGCGAATATTAAAATGGGCAGTTCAAACTTAGAGCTCTCGCGGCGAGATGATCACTCGCGGGGAGTCTTCAAAATCTGGTTTGTCACGGCCGTGATCCTATCACGTCCCAGGGCCGTGTTACCCGACTTTGGGTGTACTCCGTCATGGCGTGACCTTCATCACGGCTAGGGCGTGATGGTCTGTCTTCCAGGAGTTTCTCTTTCGCCGTGATGGGATCCGGTGGCCAGTAATCTAGCGACTTCCCGGGCTCGCGGCGAGCTATAGTTGCGAGGCGGCGAACATGACTTTTAGCGCAGTGGTACTTCAATCTCATGCGAAGTGTCTTCCAATTTGAATTTCCATTATTTCCTACATTCCTTGGACTCTAAGTCAACTTGAAAAACATGAAATCGCCATAAGTGCTTTATTTGACTCAAAAAGCGACTAAATAACCCTAAAACTACTTAAGGGACTCAAAACCTTGCGAGGACAATCAAGTCTAATTTAGGTGAAAAGCGAGATATAATTGGCACAAAACCACGGTCATACTAGTCATAAAACTAGATGAGCCACGCGTCAAAAAGAAGGCGGTTTACAAAAATATGTAGTTAGGAAAGTCACGACAACTCAGTATCGTCTCACAAGGACTCTTGGGTTGTTGTTATGAGAAAGAAGTCGGAATGGGGGGTTTGGATTTGGAATTTAAAGAAGAAAACAAAAACATAAAAATAATGCAAACTAAGCAATTACCAAATAAACTAAGAGCGATCAAGCCTCTGCTCTCGGTTTCCCACTATCATTGGTTCATATAATTCCAAGCCCTAAAGCGGATTCTAATCCTTTCCGATTGTAGCATCGATTAACAAAAGCGAAACCCGCCTTCACGAGACATATGTTCCTAATTCAGAATTAAGCAAGCGGATTAAGCCCTCCGTGAATTAAGCAAACCGCGAATTGAGCATACGCGAATTAAGACGAGCGATTAAGTTTAGGAACACACAATCATGAAACAAATCAATACCCATTCGATACAAAGTGGATTAAGGAAGCAGAAAATATAGAATAGATATTGAAGAGAGTAGCGATTAATCCCAGGAATCACATAACCTCAAGCGGTCATGAACCGATTCAGGCCAGTTGATCAAGGAGACTAGCTCTCCATTACGGAAGAAGCGTAAAACAACCGAGGAAATTCGAAAACAGGATTTGCAAAGATCCATACGTTGCCTAAGCGACTATTTATAACTTTGGAACTGCGCATTCTCGCGGGGTAGTGTCCCCTGTGGGCGAATATTAAAATGGCGCCCGGTTCAAACTTGGGCTCGCGAGGGGAATGATCACTGCGGGCGAGTCTTCAAAATCTGGTTTGTCACAACGTGATACCTATCACGTCGGAGCCGTGATTGCTACGACTTTGGGTGCTTATGTCATGGCACTGACCTTAATCAACTGGGGCGTGATGGTCTCTGTCTTCGGGGTTTCTCTTTCGCGTGATGGGGATCACGAGGGCAGACAATAACTTGCGACTTCCAGGCTCGCGGGGGAAACTATAGTTGTGGGGGGGCGGAAGAACATGACTTTCAGCACGAGTTTGGTCTTCAATCTCGCGAGCGAGTGCTTCCGAGTTGCAATTTCAATTGTTTCCTTCTTCCTTGGACTCAAAAGTCAACCTGAAAACATGAAATAGCCATAAGTGCTTTATTTGACTCAAAAGCGCTAAATAACCTAAAACTACTTAAAGGACTCAAAGCCTAGCTTGAGGACAATCAAGTCTAATTTAGGTGAAAACGAGATATAATTGGCACAAAACCACGGTCATACTAGTCATAAAACTAGATGAGCCAGCGTCAAAGAAGAGCGGTTTACAAAAATATGTAGTTAGGGAAAGTCGACACTCAGTATCGTCTCACAAGGACTCTTGGGTTGTTGTTAAGAAAAAAGTCAGAATGGGGGGTTTTGGATTTGGAATTAAACAAAGAAAACAAAACAGAAAAATAATGCAAACTAAACAATTACCAAATAAACTAAAGCGATCAACCTCCTGCTCTCGGTTTCCCACTATCATTGGTTCATATAATTCAAGCCCTAAGCGGATTCTAATCCCTTACCGATTGTAGCATCGATTAACAATAGCGAAAGCGCTGAAGACATATGTTCCTAATTCCGAATTAAGCAAGCGGTTAAGCCCTTCGTGAATTAAGCAAACACGAATTGAGCATAGCGAATTAAGCCAAGCGATTAAGTTTAGGAACACACAATCATCGAAACAAATCAATACCCTTCGATACAAGTGGATTAAGCAAGCAGAAAATATAGAATAGATATTGAAAGAGAGTAGCGATTAAATCGGGGAATCACCCAACCTCAGCGCGATGCAGCAGATTCAGCCAGTTGATCGAGACTAGCTCTCCATTACGAAGAAGCGATAAAAACAGACCGAGATTCAGAACAGGATTAGCAAAGATCCATACATTACGCCACTAACGCTATTTATAACTCCCACGCTGGCGTTCTGGAGGCGAAGTATCCCCCTTAGGCGAATATTAAATAATGGTGCCGATTCAAACTTGGGATCTCGCGGGCGCGAATGATCACTTTCGTGACGAGTCTTCAAAATCTGGTTTGTCACAATGGCAATACCTATCACGTCCAGCTGGTGATACGACTTTGGGTGCTTATCGTCACGTGCGTGACCTTCATCCTCAGCTGGGGCGTGAAGTCTCTGTCTTCAGGGGGTTTCTCTTTCGCCGTGATGGGGATCACGGGCTGGCCATGTGCTAGCGACTTCAGGCTCGCGGCGAGCTATAGTTCGCGGGGCGAGGCGGGAGAACATGACTTTTAGCACGAGGCTGGTCTTCAATCTCATGGGCGAGTGCTTCGAGATTGCAATTTCCATTGTTTCCCTTCATTCCCTGGACCCTAAGTCAACTGAAAACATAAAATAGCCATAAGTGCTTTATTTGACTCAAAAGCGACTAAATAACCTAAAACTACTTAAGGGACTCAAAACCTTGCTTGAGGACAATCAAGTCTAATTTGGGTGAAAGTGAGATATAATTGGCACAAAACCACGGTCATACTAGTCATAAAACTAGATGAGCCAGCGTCAAAAGAAGAGCGGTTTACAAAAATATGTAGTTAGGGAAAGTACGACAACTCGAGTATCGTCTCACAAGGACTCTTGGGTTGTTGTTAACAGAAAAAGTCAGAATGGGGGGTTTTGGATTTGGAATTAAACAAAGAAAACAAAACAGAAAAATAATGCAAACTAAACAATTACCAAATAAACTAAGAACGATCAACCCATCGCTCTCGGTTTCCCACTATCATTGGTTCATATAATTCCAAGCCCCTAAGCGGATTCTAATCCTTTTCGATTGTAGCATCGACAATGTTTAAACCGACGCTACGAGACATATGTTCCTAATTCCAATTAAGCAAACGGATTAAGCCCTTCATGAATTAAGCAAACACGAATTGAACCGACGCGAATTCAAGCAAACGCGATTAAGTTTAGGAACACACAATCATCGAAACAAATCAATACCCATTCGATACAAACGGATTAAGCAAACAGAAAATATAGAATAGATATTGGAAGAGAGTAGCAATTAAATCAGGAATCACATAACCTCAGCGGCGGATGCGAACCGATTCAAAGCAGATTGATCAAGGAGACTAGCTCTCCATTACGGAAGAAACGTAAAACAACCGGAGAGAAATTCGAAAACAAGGATTAGCAAAAGATCCCTTCCGTTTCCGCCCTAAAGCACTATTTATAACTTTCGAATCAGCATTCTCGCGAGGCGAGTGTCCCTCGCGAGGCGAATATTAAAATGGTGCCGTTCAAACTTGGGCTCTCGAGGCGAGATGATCACTCGCGAGGCGAGCCTTCAAAATCTGGTTTGTCACAACCGTGATGCCTATCACGCCCAGGCCGTGATTGCTTCGACTTTGGGTGCTTATCCGTCATGGTCGTGACCTTCATCACGGCTAGGACGTGATGGTCTCTGTCTTCCGGGGTTTCTTTACGCCCGTGATGGGGATCACGGGCCGACCGTAATGCTTGCTTGGACTTCCAGTGCTCGCGAGGCGAGCTACAGTTCAGGGCGAGGCGAGAGAACATGACTTTTCCGCACAGGCCGGGTCTTCAATCTCGCGGGCGAAGTGCTTCCGAGATTGCAATTTCCATTGTTTCCTTCATTCCTTGGACTCTAAGTCAACCCGAAAACATGAAATAGCCATAAGTGCTTTATTTGACTCAAAAACTGACTAAATAACCCTAAAACTACTTAGGGACTCAAAACCTTGCTTGAGGACAATCAAGTCTAATTTGGGTGAAAACGAGATATAATTGGCACAAAACCACGGGTCATACTAGTCATAAAACTAGATGAGCCACGCGTCAAAAGAAGAGCGGTTTACAAAAATATGTAGTTAGGGAAAGTGCGACAACCTCGAGTATTGTCTCACAAGGACTCTTTGGGTTGTTGTTAACAGAAAAAAGTCGAATGGGGGTTTTTGGATTTGGAAGTAAACAAAGAAAACAAAACAGAAAAATAATGCAAACTAAACAATTACCAAATAAACTAAGAACGATCAACCCTCTTGCTCTCGGTTTCCCACTATCATTGGTTCATATAATTCCAAGCCCTAAGCGGATTCTAATCCCTTTTCGATTGTAGCATCGAACAATGCTTAAACCGACGCTCTGAGACATATGTTCCTAATTCGAATTAAGCAAAGCGGATTAAGCCCTTCGTGAATTAAGCAAACACGAATTGAACGCACGCGAATTAAGCAAACGCGATTAAGTTTAGGAACACACAATCATCGAAACAAATCAATACCCATTCGATACAAACTGGATTAAGCAAAAGTAAAATATAGAATAGATATTGAAAGAGAGTAGCGATTAAATCAGAATCACATAACCTCGCGCGGCAAAGCGAACCGACACAGCAGATTGATCAAGGAGACTAGCTCTCCATTACGGAAGAAACGTAAAACAACCGTGAGAAATTCGAAAACAAGGATTAGCAAAAGATCCTTCATTCGCCCTAAACAACTATTTATAACTTTGGAAATCTGCGCATTCTCGCGAGGCGAGTGTCCCCGCGAGGCGAATATTAAAATGGCGCCAGTTCAAACTTGGGCTCGCGAGGCGAGATGATCACTCGCGAGGCGAGTCTTCAAAATCTGGTTTGTCACAACCGTGATGCCTATCACGTCCAGCCGTGATTGCTTCCGACTTTGGGTGCTTATCTCCCATGGCGTGACCTTCATCACGGCTAGGGCGTGATGGTCTCGTCTTCCGGGAGGTTTTTTCACGCCGTGATGGGATCACGGGCTGACCGTAATGCTTGCTCGACTTCCCCGTGCTCGCGAGGCTAGCTATAGTTCGCGGGCGAGGCGGAGAACATGACTTTTCCCGCACAGCTGGTCTTCACTCTCGCGGGCGAGTGCTTCGAGGATTGCAATTTCCATTGTTTCCTTCATTCCTTGGACTCTAAGTCAACTTCGAAAACATGAAATAGCCATAAGTGCTTTATTTGACTCAAAAACTGACTAAATAACCCTAAAACTACTTAAGGGACTCAAAACCTTGCTTGAGGACAATCAAGTCTAATTTGGGTGAAAACGAGATATAATTGGCACAAAACCACGGTCATACTAGTCATAAAACTAGATGAGCCACGCGTCAAAAGAAGAGCGGTTTACAAAAATATGTAGTTAGGGAAAGTGCGACAACTCGAGTATTGTCTCACAAGGACTCTTGGGTTGTTGTTAATGAGAAAAAAGTCGAATGGGGGGGGTTTTGGATTTTGGAATTAAACAAAGAAAACAAAACAGAGAAATAATGCAAACTAAACAATTACCAAATAAACTAAGAACGATCAACCTACTGCTCTCGGTTTCCCACTATCATTGGTTCATATAATTCCAAGCCCTAAGCGGATTCTAATCCCTTTTCGATTGTAGCATCGATTAATGTCTAAACCGACGCTACGAGACATATGTTCCTAATTCCGAATTAAGCAAACGGATTAAGCCCTTCGTGAATTAAGCAAACACGAATTGAACGCACGCGCGAATTATGCAAACGCGATTAAGTTTAGGAAAACACAATCATAGAAACAAATCAATACCCATTCGATACAAACTGGATTAAGCAAACAGAAAAAATAGAATAGATATTGAAAGAGAGTAGCGATTAAATCGGGAATCACATAACCTCAAGCGGTGCGAACCGACATTACAGATTGATCAAGGAGACTAGCTCTCCATTACGGAAGAAACGTAAAACAACCGAGAGAAATTCGAAAACAAGGATAAGCAAAAGATCCTTCGTTGCTTCGCCCTCATAACTATTTATAACTTTCGGAATCGCGCATTCTCGCGAGGCGAGTGTCCCCTGTGAGGCGAATATTAAAATGGCGCCAGTTCAAACTTGGGCTCTCGCGAGGCGAGATGATCACTCGCGAGGCGAGTCTTCAAAATCTGGTTTGTCACAACCGTGATGCCTATCACGTCCAGGCCGTGATTGCTTTGACTTTGGGTGCTTATCTCTGTCATGGCCGTGACCTTCATCACGGCTAGGACGTGATGGTCTCGTCTTCCGGGGGTTTCTCTTTACGCCCGTGATGGGGATCACGGGCCGACCCGTAATGCTTGCCGACTTCCCGGGCTCGCGAGGCGAGCTATAGTTCGCGGGGGAGCGGCAAGAGAACATGACTTTTCCGCACAGGCTGGTCTTCACGTCTCGCGGGCGAGTGCTTCCAGGATTGCAATTTCCATTGTTTCCTTCATTCCTTGGACTCTAAGTCAACCTGAAAACATGAAATAGCCATAAGTGCTTTATTTGACTCAAAAACTGACTAAATAACCCTAAAACTACTTAAAGGACTCAAAACCTTGCTTGAGGACAATCAAGTCTAATTTGGGTGAAAACGAGATATAATTGGCACAAAACCACGGTCATACTAGTCATAAAACTAGATGAGCCACGCGTCAAAAGAAGAGCGGTTTACAAAAATATGTAGTTAGGGAAAGTGCGACAACTTGAGTATTGTCTCACAAGGACTCTTGGGTTGTTGTTAACATAAAAAGTCAGAATGGGGGGGTTTTGGATTTGGAATTAAACAAAGAAAACAAAACAGAAAAATAATGCAAACTAAACAATTACCAAATAAACTAAGAACGATCAACCTACTGCTCTCGGTTTCCCACTATCATTGGTTCATATAATTCCAAGCCCTAAGCGGATTCTAATCCTTTTCGATTGTAGCATCGATTACAATGTTTAAACCGACGCTACGAGACATATGTTCCTAATTCGAATTAAGCAAACGGATTAAGCCCTTCGTGAATTAAGCAAACACGAATTGAACGCACGCGAATTAAGCAAACGCGATTAAGTTTAGGAACACACAATCATCGAAACAAATCAATACCCATTCGATACAAACTGGATTAAGCAAACAGAAAATATAGAATAGATATTGAAAGAGAGTAGCGATTAAATCGAGAATCACATAACCTCAAGCGGTGCGAACCGATTACAGCAGATTGATCAAGGAGACTAGCTCTCCATTACAGAAGAAACGTAAAACAACCAGAGAAATTCGAAAACAAGGATTAGCAAAAGATCCCTTCTGTTCTGCCCTAAACAGCTCTTTATAACTTTCAGAAACTGCGCATTCTCGCGAGGCGAGTGTCCCCTCGCGAGGCGAATATTAAAATGGTGCCATTCAAACTTGGGCTCGCGAGGCGAGATGATCACTGCGAGGCGAGTCTTCAAAATCTGGTTTGTCACAACCGTGATGCCTATCACGTCCAGGCCGTGATTGCTTCTGACTTTGGGTGCTTATCTGTCATGGCCGTGACCTTCATCACGGCTAGGACGTGATGGTCTCTGTCTTCCAGGGGTTTCTCTTTACGCCCGTGATGGGGATCACGGGCCGACCGTAATGCTTGCTGACTTCCAGGCTCGCGAGGCGAGCTATAGTTCGCGGGGCGAGGCAGAGAACATGACTTTTCTGGCACAGGCTGGTCTTCATCCCAAGGGGCGAGTGCTTCCAGGATTGCAATTTCCATTGTTTCCTTCATTCCTTGGACTCTAAGTCAACCTGAAAACATGAAATAGCCATAAGTGCTTTATTTGACTCAAAAACTGACTAAATAACCCTAAAACTACTTAAGGGACTCAAAACCTTGCTTGAGGACAATCAAGTCTAATTTGGGTGAAAACGAGATATAATTGGCACAAAACCACGGTCATACTAGTCATAAAACTAGATGAGCCACGCGTCAAAAGAAGAGCGGTTTACAAAAATATGTAGTTAGGGAAAGTGCGACAACTCGAGTATTGTCTCACAAGGACTCTTGGGTTGTTGTTAACAGAAAAAGTCAGAATGGGGGGGTTTTGGATTTGGAATTAAACAAAGAAAACAAAACAGAAAAATAATGCAAACTAAACAATTACCAAATAAACTAAGAACGATCAACCTACTGCTCTCGGTTTCCCACTATCATTGGTTCATATAATTCCAAGCCCTAAGCGGATTCTAATCCCTTTTCGATTGTAGCATCGATTAACAAGCGAAACCGACGCTACGAGACATATGTTCCTAATTCCGAATTAAGCAAACGGATTAAGCCCTTCGTGAATTAAGCAAACACGAATTGAACGCACGCGAATTAAGCAAACGCGATTAAGTTTAGGAACACACAATCATCGAAACAAATCAATACCCATTCGATACAAACTGGATTAAGCAAACAGAAAATATAGAATAGATATTGAAAGAGAGTAGCGATTAAATCGGGAATCACATAACCTCAAGCGGCGATGCGAACCGATTACAGAGATTGATCAAGGAGACTAGCTCTCCATTACGGAAGAAACGTAAAACAACCGAGAGAAATTCGAAAACAAGGATTAGCAAAAGATCCCTTCCGTTCGCCCTAAACAAGCTATTTATAACTTTCGAATCGCGCATTCTCGCGAGGCGAGTGTCCTCGCGAGGCGAATATTAAAATGGCGCCAGTTCAAACTTGGCTCTCGCGAGGCGAGATGATCACTCGCGAGGCGAGTCTTCAAAATCTGGTTTGTCACAACCGTGATGCCTATCACGCCCAGGCCGTGATTGCTTCCGACTTTGGGTGCTTATCTCGTCATGGTCGTGACCTTCATCACGCTAGGACGTGATGGTCTCTGTCTTCCGGGGGTTTCTCTTACGCCCGTGATGGGGATCACGGGCCGACCGTAATGCTTGGCGACTTCCGAGGCTCGCGAGGCGAGCTATAGTTCATGGGGCGGCGAGAACATGACTTTTCCGGCACAGGCTGGTCTTCAATCTCGCGGGCGAGTGCTTCAGGATTGCAATTTCCATTGTTTCCTTCATTCCTTGGACTCTAAGTCAACCTGAAAACATGAAATAGCCATAAGTGCTTTATTTGACTCAAAAACCGACTAAATAACCCTAAAACTACTTAAGGGACTCAAAACCTTGCTTGAGGACAATCAAGTCTAATTTGGGTGAAAACGAGATATAATTGGCACAAAACCACGGTCATACTAGTCATAAAACTAGATGAGCCACGCGTCAAAAGAAGAGCGGTTTACAAAAATATGTAGTTAGGGAAAGTGCGACAACTCGAGTATTGTCTCACAAGGACTCTTGGGTTGTTGTTAATGAGAAAAAAGTCGAATGGGGGGTTTTGGATTTGGAATTAAACAAATAAAACAAAACAGAAAAATAATTCAAAATAAACAATTACCAAATAAACTAAGAACGATCAACCCATCGCTCTCGGTTTCCCACTATCATTGGTTCATATAATTCCAAGCCCTAAGCGGATTCTAATCCTTTTCGATTGTAGCATCGATTAACAAAGTCTAAACCGACGCTACGAGACATATGTTCCTAATTCCGAATTAAGCAAACGGATTAAGCCCTTCGTGAATTAAGCAAACACGAATTGAACGCACGCGAATTAAGCAAACGCGATTAAGTTTAGGAACACACAATCATCGAAACAAATCAATACCCATTCGATACAAACTGGATTAAGCAAACAGAAAATATAGAATAGATATTGAAAGAGAGTAGCAGTTAAATCAGGAATCACATAACCTCAAGCGGCAGTGCGAACCGATTACAGCAGATTGATCAAGGAGACTAGCTCTCCATTACAGAAGAAACGTAAAACAACCAAGAGAAATTCGAAAACAAGGATTAGCAAAAGATCCCTTCTGTTCTGCCCTAAACAGCTATTTATAACTTTCAGAAACTGCGCATTCTCGCGAGGCGAGTGTCCCCTCGCGAGGCGAATATTAAAATGGCGCCAGTTCAAACTTGGGCTCTCGCGAGGCGAGTCTTCAAAATCTGGTTTGTCACAACCGTGATGCCTATCATGTCCAGGCCGTGATTGCTTCTGACTTTGGGTGCTTATCTCTGTCATGGTCGTGACCTTCATCACGGCTAGGACGTGATGGTCTCTGTCTTCCGGGGGTTTCTCTTTACGCCCGTGATGGGGATCACGGGCTGACCGTAATGCTTGCCGACTTCCCCGGGCTCGTGAGGCGAGCTATAGTTCGCGGGGCGAGGCAAGAGAACATGACTTTTCCCGGCACAGGTGGTCTTCAATCTCGCGGGCGAGTGCTTCCAGGATTGCAATTTCCATTGTTTCCTTCATTCCTTGGACTCTAAGTCAACCTGAAAACATGAAATAGCCATAAGTGCTTTATTTGACTCAAAAACTGACTAAATAACCCTAAAACTACTTAAGGGACTCAAAACCTTGCTTGAGGACAATCAAGTCTAATTTGGGTGAAAACGAGATATAATTGGCACAAAACCACGGTCATACTAGTCATAAAACTAGATGAGCCACGCGTCAAAAGAAGAGCGGTTTACAAAAATATGTAGTTAGGGGAAAGTGCGACAACTCGAGTATTGTCTCACAAGGACTCTTGGGTTGTTGTTAACGAAAAAAGTCGAATGGGGGGTTTTGGATTTGGAATTAAACAAAGAAAACAAAACAGAAAAATAATGCAAACTAAACAATTACCAAATAAACTAAGAACGATCAACCTACTGCTCTCGGTTTCCCACTATCATTGGTTCATATAATTCCAAGCCCTAAGCGGATTCTAATCCCTTTTCGATTGTAGCATCGATTAACAAGCGAAACCGACGCTACGAGACATATGTTCCTAATTCAATTAAGCAAACGGATTAAGTCCTTCGTGTATTAAGCAAACACGAATTGAACGCTCTCTAATTATGCAAACGCGATTAAGTTTAGGAACACACAATCATCGAAACAAATCAATACCCATTCGATACAAACCGGATTAAGCAAACAGAAAATATAGAATAGATATTGAAAGAGAGTAGCAGTTAAATCAGGAATCACATAACCTCAAGCGGCAGTGCGAACCGATTACAGCAGATTGATCAAGGAGACTAGCTCTCCATTACAGAAGAAACGTAAAACAACCAGAGAAATTCGAAAACAAGGATTAGCAAAAGATCCCTTCATTTCGCCCCTAAACAGCTATTTATAACTTTCAGAAACTGCGCATTCTCGCGAGGCGAGTGTCCCCTCGCGAGGCGAATATTAAAATGGCGCCAGTTCAAACTTGGGCTCTCGCGAGGCGAGATGATCACTCGCGAGGCGAGTCTTCAAAATCTGGTTTGTCACAACCGTGATGCCTATCACGTCCAGGCCGTGATTGCTTCTGACTTTGGGTGCTTATCTGTCATGGTCGTGACCTTCATCACGGCTAGGACGTGATGGTCTCTGTCTTCCAGGGGTTTCTCTTTACGCCCGTGATGGGGATCACGGGCCGACCGTAATGCTTGCTGACTTCCAGGCTCGCGAGGCGAGCTATAGTTCGCGGGGCGAGGCAGAGAACATGACTTTTCTGGCACAGGCTGGTCTTCAATCTCGCGGGGCGAGTGCTTCCAGGATTGCAATTTCCATTGTTTCCTTCATTCCTTGGACTCTAAGTCAACCTGAAAACATGAAATAGCCATAAGTGCTTTATTTGACTCAAAACTGACTAAATAACCCTAAAACTACTTAGGGACTCAAAACCTTGCTTGAGGACAATCAAGTCTAATTTGGGTGAAAACGAGATATAATTGGCACAAAACCACGGTCATACTAGTCATAAAACTAGATGAGCCACGCGTCAAAAGAAGAGCGGTTTACAAAAATATGTAGTTAGGGAAAGTGCGACAACTCGAGTATCGTCTCACAAGGACTCTTGGGTTGTTGTTAACAGAAAAAGTCAGAATGGGGGGGTTTTGGATTTGGAATTAAACAAAGAAAACAAAACAGAAAAATAATGCAAACTAAACAATTACCAAATAAACTAAGAACGATCAACCTACTGCTCTCGGTTTCCCACTATCATTGGTTCATATAATTCCAAGCCCTAAGCGGATTCTAATCCCTTTTCGATTGTAGCATCGATTAACAAGCGAAACCGACGCTACGAGACATATGTTCCTAATTCCGAATTAAGCAAACGGATTAAGCCCTTCGTGAATTAAGCAAACACGAATTGAACGCACGCGAATTAAGCAAACGCGATTAAGTTTAGGAACACACAATCATCGAAACAAATCAATACCCATTCGATACAAACTGGATTAAGCAAACAAAATATAGAATAGATATTGAAAGAGAGTAGCAGATTAAATCGAGAATCACATAACCTCAAGTGGCGGTGCGAACCGATTACAGCAGATTGATCAAGGAGACTAGCTCTCCATTACAGAAGAAACGTAAAACAACCAGAGAAATTCGAAAACAAGGATTAGCAAAAGATCCCTTCTGTTCTGCCCTAAACAGCTATTTATAACTTTCAGAAACTGCGCATTCTCGCGAGGCGAGTGTCCCCTCGCGAGGCGAATATTAAAATGGCGCCAGTTCAAACTTGGGCTCTCGCGAGGCGAGATGATCACTCGCGAGGCGAGTCTTCAAAATCTGGTTTGTCACAACCGTGATGCCTATCACGTCCAGGCCGTGATTGCTTCTGACTTTGGGTGCTTATCTGTCATGGCCGTGACCTTCATCACGGCTAGGACGTGATGGTCTCTGTCTTCCAGGGGTTTCTCTTTACGCCCGTGATGGGGATCACGGGCTGACCGTAATGCTTGCTGACTTCCAGGCTCGCGAGGCGAGCTATAGTTCGCGGGGCGAGGCAGAGAACATGACTTTTCTGGCACAGGCTGGTCTTCAATCTCGCGGGGCGAGTGCTTCCAGGATTGCAATTTCCATTGTTTCCTTCATTCCTTGGACTCTAAGTCAACCTGAAAACATGAAATAGCCATAAGTGCTTTATTTGACTCAAAAACTGACTAAATAACCCTAAAACTACTTAAGGGACTCAAAACCTTGCTTGAGGACAATCAAGTCTAATTTGGGTGAAAACGAGATATAATTGGCACAAAACCACGGTCATACTAGTCATAAAACTAGATGAGCCACGCGTCAAAAGAAGAGCGGTTTACAAAAATATGTAGTTAGGGAAAGTGCGACAACTCGAGTATCGTCTCACAAGGACTCTTGGGTTGTTGTTAACAGAAAAAGTCAGAATGGGGGGGTTTTGGATTTGGAATTAAACAAAGAAAACAAAACAGAAAAATAATGCAAACTAAACAATTACCAAATAAACTAAGAACGATCAACCTACTGCTCTCGGTTTCCCACTATCATTGGTTCATATAATTCCAAGCCCTAAGCGGATTCTAATCCCTTTTCGATTGTAGCATCGATTAACAAGCGAAACCGACGCTACGAGACATATGTTCCTAATTCCGAATTAAGCAAACGGATTAAGCCCTTCGTGAATTAAGCAAACACGAATTGAACGCACGCGAATTAAGCAAACGCGATTAAGTTTAGGAACACACAATCATCGAAACAAATCAATACCCATTCGATACAAACTGGATTAAGGAAACAGAAAATATAGAATAGATATTGAAAGAGAGTAGCAGTTAAATCAGGAATCACATAACCTCAAGCGGCGGTCATGCGAACCGATTACAGCAGATTGATCAAGGAGACTAGCTCTCCATTACAGAAGAAACGTAAAACAACCAGAGAAATTCGAAAACAAGGATTTGCAAAAGATCCCTTCTGTTCTGCCCTAAACAGCTATTTATAACTTTCAGAAACTGCGCATTCTCGCGAGGCGAGTGTCCCCTCGCGAGGCGAATATTAAAATGGCGCCAGTTCAAACTTGGCTCGCGAGGCGAGATGATCACTCGCGAGGCGAGTCTTCAAAATCTGGTTTGTCACAACCGTGATGCCTATCACGTCCAGGCCGTGATTGCTTCTGACTTTGGGTGCTTATCTGTCATGGCCGTGACCTTCATCACGGCTAGGACGTGATGGTCTCTGTCTTCCAGGGGTTTCTCTTTACGCCCGTGATGGGGATCACGGGCTGACCGTAATGCTTGTCGACTTCCAGGCTCGCGAGGCGAGCTATAGTTGCTGGGCGAGGCAGAGAACATGACTTTTCCGCACAGGCTGGTCTTCAATCTCGCGGGCGAGTGCTTCCAGGATTGCAATTTCCATTGTTTCCTTCATTCCTTGGACTCTAAGTCAACCTGAAAACATGAAATAGCCATAAGTGCTTTATTTGACTCAAAAACTGACTAAATAACCCTAAAACTACTTAAGGGACTCAAAACCTTGCTTGAGGACAATCAAGTCTAATTTGGGTGAAAACGAGATATAATTGGCACAAAACCACGGTCATACTAGTCATAAAACTAGATGAGCCACGCGTCAAAAGAAGAGCGGTTTACAAAAATATGTAGTTAGGGAAAGTGCGACAACTCGAGTATCGTCTCACAAGGACTCTTGGGTTGTTGTTAACAGAAAAAGTCAGAATGGGGGGGTTTTGGATTTGGAATTAAACAAAGAAAACAAAACAGAAAAATAATGCAAACTAAACAATTACCAAATAAACTAAGAACGATCAACCTACTGCTCTCGGTTTCCCACTATCATTGGTTCATATAATTCCAAGCCCTAAGCGGATTCTAATCCCTTTTCGATTGTAGCATCGATACAATGTCAAACCGACGCTACGAGACATATGTTCCTAATTCCGAATTAAGCAAACGGATTAAGCCCTTCGTGAATTAAGCAAACACGAATTGAACGCACGCGAATTAAGCAAACGCGATTAAGTTTAGGAACACACAATCATCGAAACAAATCAATACCCATTCGATACAAACTGGATTAAGCAAACAGAAAATATAGAATAGATATTGAAAGAGAGTAGCGATTAAATCGAGAATCACATAACCTCAAGCGGCAGTGCGAACCGATTACAGCAGATTGATCAAGGAGACTAGCTCTCCATTACAGAAGAAACGTAAAACAACCAGAGAAATTCGAAAACAAGGATTAGCAAAAGATCCCTTCATTTCCGCCCCTAAACAGCTATTTATAACTTTCAGAAACTGCGCATTCTCGCGAGGCGAGTGTCCCCTCGCGAGGCGAATATTAAAATGGTGCCAGTTCAAACTTGGGCTCTCGCGAGGCGAGATGATCACTCGCGAGGCGAGTCTTCAAAATCTGGTTTGTCACAACCGTGATGCCTATCACGTCCAGGCCGTGATTGCTTCTGACTTTGGGTGCTTATCTGTCATGGCCGTGACCTTCATCACGGCTAGGACGTGATGGTCTCTGTCTTCCAGGGGTTTCTCTTTACGCCCGTGATGGGGATCACGGGCTGACCGTAATGCTTGCTGACTTCCAGGCTCGCGAGGCGAGCTATAGTTCGCGGGGCGAGGCAGAGAACATGACTTTTCTGGCACAGGCTGGTCTTCAATCTCGCGGGGCGAGTGCTTCCAGGATTGCAATTTCCATTGTTTCCTTCATTCCTTGGACTCTAAGTCAACCTGAAAACATGAAATAGCCATAAGTGCTTTATTTGACTCAAAAACTGACTAAATAACCCTAAAACTACTTAAGGGACTCAAAACCTTGCTTGAGGACAATCAAGTCTAATTTGGGTGAAAACGAGATATAATTGGCACAAAACCACGGTCATACTAGTCATAAAACTAGATGAGCCACGCGTCAAAAGAAGAGCGGTTTACAAAAATATGTAGTTAGGGAAAGTGCGACAACTCGAGTATCGTCTCACAAGGACTCTTGGGTTGTTGTTAACAGAAAAAGTCGAATGGGGGGTTTTGGATTTGGAATTAAACAAAGAAAACAAAACAGAAAAATAATGCAAACTAAACAATTACCAAATAAACTAAGAACGATCAACCTACTGCTCTCGGTTTCCCACTATCATTGGTTCATATAATTCCAAGCCCTAAGCGGATTCTAATCCCTTTTCGATTGTAGCATCGATTAACAAGCGAAACCGACGCTACGAGACATATGTTCCTAATTCCGAATTAAGCAAACGGATTAAGCCCTTCGTGAATTAAGCAAACACGAATTGAACGCACGCGAATTAAGCAAACGCGATTAAGTTTAGGAACACACAATCATCGAAACAAATCAATACCCATTCGATACAAACTGGATTAAGCAAACAGAAAATATAGAATAGATATTGAAAGAGAGTAGCAGTTAAATCAGGAATCACATAACCTCAAGCGGCAGTGCGAACCGATTACAGCAGATTGATCAAGGAGACTAGCTCTCCATTACAGAAGAAACGTAAAACAACCAGAGAAATTCGAAAACAAGGATTAGCAAAAGATCCCTTCTGTTCTGCCCTAAACAGCTATTTATAACTTTCAGAAACTGCGCATTCTCGCGAGGCGAGTGTCCCCTCGCGAGGCGAATATTAAAATGGCGCCAGTTCAAACTTGGGCTCTCGCGAGGCGAGATGATCACTCGCGAGGCGAGTCTTCAAAATCTGGTTTGTCACAACCGTGATGCCTATCACGTCCAGGCCGTGATTGCTTCTGACTTTGGGTGCTTATCTGTCATGGCCGTGACCTTCATCACGGCTAGGACGTGATGGTCTCTGTCTTCCAGGGGTTTCTCTTTACGCCCGTGATGGGGATCACGGGCTGACCGTAATGCTTGCTGACTTCCAGGCTCGCG
The DNA here is from genome assembly GCA_030762895.1 of Sophora flavescens. NCBI lineage: Eukaryota > Viridiplantae > Streptophyta > Magnoliopsida > Fabales > Fabaceae > Sophora > Sophora flavescens. The sequence continues at coordinate 26,586 of JAUPTC010000415.1, forward strand.
AGGCGAGCTATAGTTCGCGGGGCGAGGCAGAGAACATGACTTTTCTGGCACAGGCTGGTCTTCAATCTCGCGGGGCGAGTGCTTCCAGGATTGCAATTTCCATTGTTTCCTTCATTCCTTGGACTCTAAGTCAACCTGAAAACATGAAATAGCCATAAGTGCTTTATTTGACTCAAAAACTGACTAAATAACCCTAAAACTACTTAAGGGACTCAAAACCTTGCTTGAGGACAATCAAGTCTAATTTGGGTGAAAACGAGATATAATTGGCACAAAACCACGGTCATACTAGTCATAAAACTAGATGAGCCACGCGTCAAAAGAAGAGCGGTTTACAAAAATATGTAGTTAGGGAAAGTGCGACAACTCGAGTATCGTCTCACAAGGACTCTTGGGTTGTTGTTAACAGAAAAAGTCAGAATGGGGGGGTTTTGGATTTGGAATTAAACAAAGAAAACAAAACAGAAAAATAATGCAAACTAAACAATTACCAAATAAACTAAGAACGATCAACCTACTGCTCTCGGTTTCCCACTATCATTGGTTCATATAATTCCAAGCCCTAAGCGGATTCTAATCCCTTTTCGATTGTAGCATCGATTAACAAGCGAAACCGACGCTACGAGACATATGTTCCTAATTCCGAATTAAGCAAACGGATTAAGCCCTTCGTGAATTAAGCAAACACGAATTGAACGCACGCGAATTAAGCAAACGCGATTAAGTTTAGGAACACACAATCATCGAAACAAATCAATACCCATTCGATACAAACTGGATTAAGCAAACAGAAAATATAGAATAGATATTGAAAGAGAGTAGCAGTTAAATCAGGAATCACATAACCTCAAGCGGCAGTGCGAACCGATTACAGCAGATTGATCAAGGAGACTAGCTCTCCATTACAGAAGAAACGTAAAACAACCAGAGAAATTCGAAAACAAGGATTAGCAAAAGATCCCTTCTGTTCTGCCCTAAACAGCTATTTATAACTTTCAGAAACTGCGCATTCTCGCGAGGCGAGTGTCCCCTCGCGAGGCGAATATTAAAATGGCGCCAGTTCAAACTTGGGCTCTCGCGGGGCGAGATGATCACTCGTGAGGCGAGTCTTCAAAATCTGGTTTGTCACAACCGTGATGCCTATCACGTCCAGGCCGTGATTGCTTCTGACTTTGGGTGCTTATCTGTCATGGCCGTGACCTTCATCACGGCTAGGACGTGATGGTCTCTGTCTTCCAGGGGTTTCTCTTTACGCCCGTGATGGGGATCACGGGCTGACCGTAATGCTTGCTGACTTCCAGGCTCACGAGGCGAGCTACAGTTCGCGGGGCGAGGCAGAGAACATGACTTTTCTGGCACAGGCTGGTCTTCAATCTCGCGGGGCGAGTGCTTCCAGGATTGCAATTTCCATTGTTTCCTTTATTCCTTGGACTCTAAGTCAACCTGAAAACATGAAATAGCCATAAGTGCTTTATTTGACTCAAAAACTGACTAAATAACCCTAAAACTACTTAAGGGACTCAAAACCTTGCTTGAGGACAATCAAGTCTAATTTGGGTGAAAACGAGATATAATTGGCACAAAACCACGGTCATACTAGTCATAAAACTAGATGAGCCACGCGTCAAAAGAAGAGCGGTTTACAAAAATATGTAGTTAGGGAAAGTGCGACAACTCGAGTATCGTCTCACAAGGACTCTTGGGTTGTTGTTAACCGAAAAAGTCAGACTGGGGGGGTTTTGGATTTGGAATTAAACAAAGAAAACAAAACTGAAAAATAATGCAAACTAAACAATTACCAAATAAACTAAGAACTATCAACCTCATCGCTCTCGGTTTCCCACTATCATTGGTTCATATAATTCCAAGCCATAAGCGGATTCTAATCCCTTTTCGATTGTAGCATCGATTAACAAGCGAAACCGACGCTACGAGACATATGTTCCTAATTCCGAATTAAGCAAACGGATTAAGCCCTTCGTGAATTAAGCAAACACGAATTGAACGCACGCGAATTAAGCAAACGCGATTAAGTTTAGGAACACACAATCATCGAAACAAATCAATACCCATTCGATACAAACTGGATTATTCAAACAAAAAATATTGAATAGATATTGAAAGAGAGTAGCGATTAAATCGGGAATCACATAACCTCAACTCAGCGTGAACCGACATTCAGCAGATTGATCAAGGAGACTAGCTCTCCATTACGGAAGAAACGTAAAACAACCAGAGAAATTCGAAAACAAGGATTAGCAAAAGATCCCTCTACATTTGCCCCTAAACAACTATTTATAACTTTCAGAAACTGCGCATTATCGCGAGGCGAGTGTCCTCTCGCGAGGCGAATATTAAAATGGCGCCAGTTCAAACTTGGGCTCTCGCGAGGCGAGATGATCACTCGCGAGGCGAGACTTCAAAATCTGGTTTGTCACAGCCGTGATGCCTATCACGGCCAGGCCGTGATTACTTCTGACTTTGGGTGTTTATCTGTCACGGCCGTGACCTTCATCACGGCTAGGCCGTGATGGTCTCTGTCTTCCAGGGGTTTCTCTTTACGCCCGTGATGGGGATCACGGGCTGACCGTAATGCTTGCCGACTTCCCGAGGCTCGCGAGGCGACCTATAGTTCGCGGGCGAGGCGAGAGAACATGACTTTTCCGGCACAGGCTGGTCTTCAATCTCGCGGGCGAGTGCTTCCCGAGATTGCAATTTCCATTGTTTCCTTCATTCCTTGGACTCTAAGTCAACCTGAAAACATGAAATAGCCATAAGTGCTTTATTTGACTCAAAAACTGACTAAATAACCCTAAAACTACTTAAGGGACTCAAAACCTTGCTTGAGGACAATCAAGTCTAATTTGGGTGAAAACGAGATATAATTGGCACAAAACCACGGTCATACTAGTCATAAAACTAGATGAGCCACGCGTCAAAAGAAGAGCGGTTTACAAAAATATGTAGTTAGGGAAAGTGCGACAACTCGAGTATCGTCTCACAAGGACTCTTGGGTTGTTGTTAATGAGAAAAAGTCAGAATGGGGGGTTTTGGATTTGGAATTAAACAAAGAAAACAAAACAGAAAAATAATGCAAACTAAACAATTACCAAATAAACTAAGAACGATCAACCTACTGCTCTCGGTTTCCCACTATCATTGGTTCATATAATTCCAAGCCCTAAGCGGATTCTAATCCCTTTTCGATTGTAGCATCGATTAACAAGCGAAACCGACGCTACGAGACATATGTTCCTAATTCCGAATTAAGCAAACGGATTAAGCCCTTCGTGAATTAAGCAAACACGAATTGAACGCACGCGAATTAAGCAAACGCGATTAAGTTTAGGAACACACAATCATCGAAACAAATCAATACCCATTCGATACAAACTGGATTAAGCAAACAGAAAATATAGAATAGATATTGAAAGAGAGTAGCGATTAAATCGGGAATCACATAACCTCAAGCGGCGGTGCGAACCGATTAGCCAGATTGATCAAGGAGACTAGCTCTCCATTACAGAAGAAACGTAAAACAACCAGAGAAATTCGAAAACAAGGATTAGCAAAAGATCCCTTATGTTCTGCCCTAAACAGCTTTTTATAACTTTCAGAAACTGCGCATTCTCGCGAGGCGAGTGTCCCCTCGCGAGGCGAATATTAAAATGGCGCCAGTTCAAACTTGGGCTCTCGCGAGGCGAGATGATCACTCGCGAGGCGAGTCTTCAAAATCTGGTTTGTCACAACCGTGATGCCTATCACGTCCAGGCCGTGATTGCTTCTGACTTTGGGTGCTTATCTGTCATGGCCGTGACCTTCATCACGGCTAGGCCGTGATGGTCTCTGTCTTCCAGGGGTTTCTCTTTACGCCCGTGATGGGGATCACGGGCTGACCGTAATGCTTGCGACTTCCCGGGCTCGCGAGGCGAGCTATAGTTCGCGGGCGAGGCGAGAGAACATGACTTTTCTGGCACAGGCTGGTCTTCAATCTCGCGGGGCGAGTGCTTCCAGGATTGCAATTTCCATTGTTTCCTTCATTCCTTGGACTCTAAGTCAACCTGAAAACATGAAATAGCCATAAGTGCTTTATTTGACTCAAAAACTGACTAAATAACCCTAAAACTACTTAAGGGACTCAAAACCTTGCTTGAGGACAATCAAGTCTAATTTGGGTGAAAACGAGATATAATTGGCACAAAACCACGGTCATACTAGTCATAAAACTAGATGAGCCACGCGTCAAAAGAAGAGCGGTTTACAAAAATATGTAGTTAGGGAAAGTGCGACAACTCGAGTATCGTCTCACAAGGACTCTTGGGTTGTTGTTAACAGAAAAAGTCGAATGGGGGGTTTTGGATTTGGAATTAAACAAAGAAAACAAAACAGAAAAATAATGCAAACTAAACAATTACCAAATAAACTAAGAACGATCAACCCCTCTGCTCTCGGTTTCCCACTATCATTGGTTCATATAATTCCAAGCCCTAAGCGGATTCTAATCCCTTTCCGATTGTAGCATCGATTAACAATGCGAAACCGACGCTACGAGACATATGTTCCTAATTCCGAATTAAGCAAACGGATTAAGCCCTTCGTGAATTAAGCAAACCACGAATTGAGCGACGCGAATTAAGCAAACGCGATTAAGTTTAGGAACACACAATCATCGAAACAAATCAATAACCATTCGATACAAACTGGATTAAGCAAACAGAAAATATAGAATAGATATTGAAAGAGAGTAGCGATTAAATCGGGAATCACATAACCTCAAGCGGCGGTGCGAACCGATTCAGCCAGATTGATCAAGGAGACTAGCTCTCCATTACGGAAGAAACGTAAAACAACCGAGAGAAATTCGAAAACAAGGATTAGCAAAAGATCCCTTCTACATTTCCGCCCTAAACAGCTATTTATAACTTTCGAAGCTGCGCATTCTCGCGAGGCGAGTGTCCTCCGCGAGGCGAATATTAAAATGGCGCCAGTTCAAACTTGGGCTCTCGCGGGGCGAGATGATCACTCGTGAGGCGAGTCTTCAAAATCTGGTTTGTCACAACCGTGATGCCTATCACGTCCAGGCCGTGATTGCTTCTGACTTTGGGTGCTTATCTGTCATGGCCGTGACCTTCATCACGGCTAGGACGTGATGGTCTCTGTCTTCCAGGGGTTTCTCTTTACGCCCGTGATGGGGATCACGGGCTGACCGTAATGCTTGCTGACTTCCAGGCTCACGAGGCGAGCTATAGTTCGCGGGGCGAGGCAGAGAACATGACTTTTCTGGCACAGGCTTGTCTTCAATCTCAAGGGGCGAGTGCTTCCCGAGATTGCAATTTCCATTGTTTCCTTCATTCCTTGGACTCTAAGTCAACCTGAAAACATGAAATAGCCATAAGTGCTTTATTTGACTCAAAAACTGACTAAATAACCCTAAAACTACTTAAGGGACTCAAAACCTTGCTTGAGGACAATCAAGTCTAATTTGGGTGAAAACGAGATATAATTGGCACAAAACCACGGTCATACTAGTCATAAAACTAGATGAGCCACGCGTCAAAAGAAGAGCGGTTTACAAAAATATGTAGTTAGGGAAAGTGCGACAACTCGAGTATCGTCTCACAAGGACTCTTGGGTTGTTGTTAAGAGAAAAGTCGGAATGGGGGGTTTTGGATTTGGAATTAAACAAAGAAAACAAAACAGAAAAATAATGCAAACTAAACAATTACCAAATAAACTAAGAACGATCAACCTACTGCTCTCGGTTTCCCACTATCATTGGTTCATATAATTCCAAGCCCTAAGCGGATTCTAATCCCTTTTCGATTGTAGCATCGATTAACAAGCGAAACCGACGCTACGAGACATATGTTCCTAATTCCGAATTAAGCAAACGGATTAAGCCCTTCGTGAATTAAGCAAACACGAATTGAACGCACGCGAATTAAGCAAACGCGATTAAGTTTAGGAACACACAATCATCGAAACAAATCAATACCCATTCGATACAAACTGGATTAAGCAAACAGAAAATATAGAATAGATATTGAAAGAGAGTAGCAGTTAAATCAGGAATCACATAACCTCAAGCGGCAGTGCGAACCGATTACAGCAGATTGATCAAGGAGACTAGCTCTCCATTACAGAAGAAACGTAAAACAACCAGAGAAATTCGAAAACAAGGATTAGCAAAAGATCCCTTCTGTTCTGCCCTAAACAGCTATTTATAACTTTCAGAAACTGCGCATTCTCGCGAGGCGAGTGTCCCCTCGCGAGGCGAATATTAAAATGGCGCCAGTTCAAACTTGGGCTCTCGCGAGGCGAGTCTTCAAAATCTGGTTTGTCACAACCGTGATGCCTATCACGTCCAGGCCGTGATTGCTTCTGACTTTGGGTGCTTATCTGTCATGGCCGTGACCTTCATCACGGCTAGGACGTGATGGTCTCTGTCTTCCAGGGGTTTCTCTTTACGCCCGTGATGGGGATCACGGGCTGACCGTAATGCTTGCTGACTTCCAGGCTCGCGAGGCGAGCTATAGTTCGCGGGGCGAGGCAGAGAACATGACTTTTTCCGCACAGGCTGGTCTTCAATCTCGCGGGCGAGTGCTTCCTGGATTGCAATTTCCATTGTTTCCTTCATTCCTTGGACTCTAAGTCAACCTGAAAACATGAAATAGCCATAAGTGCTTTATTTGACTCAAAAACTGACTAAATAACCCTAAAACTACTTAAGGGACTCAAAACCTTGCTTGAGGACAATCAAGTCTAATTTGGGTGAAAACGAGATATAATTGGCACAAAACCACGGTCATACTAGTCATAAAACTAGATGAGCCACGCGTCAAAAGAAGAGCGGTTTACAAAAATATGTAGTTAGGGAAAGTGCGACAACTCGAGTATCGTCTCACAAGGACTCTTGGGTTGTTGTTAAAGAAAAAGTCGAGAATGGGGGCATTTGGATTTGGAATTAAACAAAGAAAACAAAACAGAGAAATAATGCAAACTAAACAATTACCAAATAAACTAAGAACGATCAACCCTCTTGCTCTCGGTTTCCCACTATCATTGGTTCATATAATTCCAAGCCCTAAGCGGATTCTAATCCTTTTCGATTGTAGCATCGATTAACAAGCGAAATCGACGCTACGAGACATATGTTCCTAATTCCGAATTAAGCAAACGGATTAAGCCCTTCGTGAATTAAGCAAACACGAATTGAACGCACGCGAATTAAGCAAACGCGATTAAGTTTAGGAACACACAATCATCGAAACAAATCAATACCCATTCGATACAAACTGGATTAAGCAAACAGAAAATATAGAATAGATATTGAAAGAGAGTAGCAGTTAAATCAGGAATCACATAACCTCAAGCGGCAGTGCGAACCGATTACAGCAGATTGATCAAGGAGACTAGCTCTCCATTACAGAAGAAACGTAAAACAACCAGAGAAATTCGAAAACAAGGATTAGCAAAAGATCCCTTCTGTTCTGCCCTAAACAGCTATTTATAACTTTCAGAAACTGCGCATTCTCGCGAGGCGAGTGTCCCCTCGCGAGGCGAATATTAAAATGGCGCCAGTTCAAACTTGGGCTCTCGCGAGGCGAGTCTTCAAAATCTGGTTTGTCACAACCGTGATGCCTATCACGTCCAGGCCGTGATTGCTTCTGACTTTGGGTGCTTATCTGTCATGGCCGTGACCTTCATCACGGCTAGGACGTGATGGTCTCTGTCTTCCAGGGGTTTCTCTTTACGCCCGTGATGGGGATCACGGGCTGACCGTAATGCTTGCTGACTTCCGAGGCTCGCGAGGCGAGCTATAGTTCGCGGGCGAGGCGGAGAACATGACTTTTTCCGCACAGCTGGTCTTCAATCTCGCGGGGCGAGTGCTTCCTGGATTGCAATTTCCATTGTTTCCTTCATTCCTTGGACTCTAAGTCAACCTGAAAACATGAAATAGCCATAAGTGCTTTATTTGACTCAAAAACTGACTAAATAACCCTAAAACTACTTAAGGGACTCAAAACCTTGCTTGAGGACAATCAAGTCTAATTTGGGTGAAAACGAGATATAATTGGCACAAAACCACGGTCATACTAGTCATAAAACTAGATCAGCCACGCGTCAAAAGAAGAGCGGTTTACAAAAATATGTAGTTAGGGAAAGTGCGACAACTCGAGTATCGTCTCACAAGGACTCTTGGGTTGTTGTTGTTAGAAAAAAGTCAGAATGGGGGGTTTTGGATTTGGAATTAAACAAAGAAAACAAAACAGAAAAATAATGCAAACTAAACAATTACCAAATAAACTAAGAACGATCAACCTCTCGCTCTCGGTTTCCCACTATCATTGGTTCATATAATTCCAAGCCCTAAGCGGATTCTAATCCCTTTTCGATTGTAGCATCGATTAACAAGCTAAACCGAGCGCTACGAGACATATGTTCCTAATTCGAATTAAGCAAACGGATTAAGCCCTTCGTGAATTAAGCAAACACGAATTGAACGCACGCGAATTAAGCAAACGCGATTAAGTTTAGGAACACACAATCATCGAAACAAATCAATAACCATTCGATACAAACTGGATTAAGCAAACAGAAAATATAGAATAGATATTGAAAGAGAGTAGCAGTTAAATCGGGAATCACATAACCTCAAGCGGCGGTGTGCGAACCGATTCAGCAGATTGATCAAGGAGACTAGCTCTCCATTACGGAAGAAACGTAAAACAACCGAGAGAAATTCGAAAACAAGGATTAGCAAAAGATCCCTTCCATTTCGCCCTAAACAGCTATTTATAACTTTCAGAAACTGCGCATTCTCGCGAGGCGAGTGTCCCCTCGCGAGGCGAATATTAAAATGGCGCCAGTTCAAACTTGGGCTCTCGCGAGGCGAGATGATCACTCGCGAGGCGAGTCTTCAAAATCTGGTTTGTCACAACCGTGATGCCTATCACGTCCAGGCCGTGATTGCTTCTGACTTTGGGTGCTTATCTGTCATGGCCGTGACCTTCATCACGGCTAGGACGTGATGGTCTCTGTCTTCCAGGGGTTTCTCTTTACGCCCGTGATGGGGATCACGGGCTGACCGTAATGCTTGCTGACTTCCAGGCTCGCGAGGCGAGCTATAGTTCGCGGGGCGAGGCAGAGAACATGACTTTTCTGGCACAGGCTGGTCTTCAATCTCGCGGGGCGAGTGCTTCCAGGATTGCAATTTCCATTGTTTCCTTCATTCCTTGGACTCTAAGTCAACCTGAAAACATGAAATAGCCATAAGTGCTTTATTTGACTCAAAAACTGACTAAATAACCCTAAAACTACTTAAGGGACTCAAAACCTTGCTTGAGGACAATCAAGTCTAATTTGGGTGAAAACGAGATATAATTGGCACAAAACCACGGTCATACTAGTCATAAAACTAGATGAGCCACGCGTCAAAAGAAGAGCGGTTTACAAAAATATGTAGTTAGGGAAAGTGCGACAACTCGAGTATTGTCTCACAAGGACTCTTGGGTTGTTGTTAAGAAGAAAAGTCAGAATGGGGGGGTTTTGGATTTGTAATAAAACAACTAAAAAAAAACAGAAAAATAATGCAAACTAAACAATTACCAAATAAACTAAGAACGATCAACCTACTGCTCTCGGTTTCCCACTATCATTGGTTCATATAATTCCAAGCCCTAAGCGGATTCTAATCCCTTTTCGATTGTAGCATCGATTAACAAGCGAAACCGACGCTACGAGACATATGTTCCTAATTCCGAATTAAGCAAACGGATTAAGCCCATCGTGAATTAAGCAAACACGAATTGAACGCACGCGAATTAAGCAAACGCGATTAAGTTTAGGAACACACAATCATCGAAACAAATCAATAACCATTCGATACAAACTGGATTAAGCAAACAGAAAATATAGAATAGATATTGAAAGAGAGTAGCAGTTAAATCAGGAATCACATAACCTCAAGCGGCAGTGCGAACCGATTACAGCAGATTGATCAAGGAGACTAGCTCTCCATTACAGAAGAAACGTAAAACAACCAGAGAAATTCGAAAACAAGGATTAGCAAAAGATCCCTACATTGCCCTAAAATGACTATTTATAACTTTCAGAAACTGCGCATTCTCGCGAGGCGAGTGTCCCCTCGCGAGGCGAATATTAAAATGGCGCCAGTTCAAACTTGGGCTCTCGCGGGGCGAGATGATCACTCGTGAGGCGAGTCTTCAAAATCTGGTTTGTCACAACCGTGATGCCTATCACGTCCAGGCCGTGATTGCTTCTGACTTTGGGTGCTTATCTGTCATGGCCGTGACCTTCATCACGGCTAGGACGTGATGGTCTCTGTCTTCCGGGGGTTTCTCTTACGCCCGTGATGGGGATCACGGGCTGACCGTAATGCTTGTCGACTTCCCAGGCTCACGAGGCGAGCTATAGTTAGCGGGCGAGGCGAGAGAACATGACTTTTCCGGCACAAGGCTTGTCTTCAATCTCGCGGGGCGAGTGCTTCCAGATTGCAATTTCCATTGTTTCCTTCATTCCTTGGACTCTAAGTCAACTTTGAAAACATGAAATAGCCATAAGTGCTTTATTTGACTCAAAAACTGACTAAATAACCCTAAAACTACTTAAGGGACTCAAAACCTTGCTTGAGGACAATCAAGTCTAATTTGGGTGAAAACGAGATATAATTGGCACAAAACCACGGTCATACTAGTCATAAAACTAGATGAGCCACGCGTCAAAAGAAGAGCGGTTTACAAAAATATGTAGTTAGGGAAAGTGCGACAACTCGAGTATCGTCTCACAAGGACTCTTGGGTTGTTGTTAACAGAAAAAGTCAGAATGGGGGGGTTTTGGATTTGGAATTAAACAAAGAAAACAAAACAGAAAAATAATGCAAACTAAACAATTACCAAATAAACTAAGAACGATCAACCTACTGCTCTCGGTTTCCCACTATCATTGGTTCATATAATTCCAAGCCCTAAGCGGATTCTAATCCTTTTCGATTGTAGCATCGATTAACAAAGCGAAACCGACGCTACGAGACATATGTTCCTAATTCGAATTAAGCAAACGGATTAAGCCCTTCGTGAATTAAGCAAACCACGAATTGAACGCACGCGAATTAAGCAAACACGATTAAGTTTAGGAACACACAATCATCGAAACAAATCAATACCCATTCGATACAAACTGGATTAAGCAAACAGAAAATATAGAATAGATATTGAAAGAGAGTAGCAGTTAAATCAGGAATCACATAACCTCAAGCGGCAGTGCGAACCGAATTACCAGATTGATCAAGGAGACTAGCTCTCCATTACAGAAGAAACGTAAAACAACCAGAGAAATTCGAAAACAAGGATTAGCAAAAGATCCCTTCTGTTCTGCCCTAAACAGCTATTTATAACTTTCAGAAACTGCGCATTCTCGCGAGGCGAGTGTCCCCTCGCGAGGCGAATATTAAAATGGCGCCAGTTCAAACTTGGGCTCTCGCGAGGCGAGATGATCACTCGCGAGGCGAGTCTTCAAAATCTGGTTTGTCACAACCGTGATGCCTATCACGTCCAGGCCGTGATTGCTTCTGACTTTGGGTGCTTATCTGTCATGGCCGTGACCTTCATCACGGCTAGGACGTGATGGTCTCTGTCTTCCAGGGGTTTCTCTTTACGCCCGTGATGGGGATCACGGGCTGACCGTAATGCTTGCTCGACTTCCGAGGCTCGCGAGGCGAGCTATAGTTCAGGAGGCGAGGCGGAGAACATGACTTTTCCGGCATAGGTGGTCTTCAATCTCGCGGGCGAGTGCTTCCAGGATTGCAATTTCCATTGTTTCCTTCATTCCTTGGACTCTAAGTCAACCTGAAAACATGAAATAGCCATAAGTGCTTTATTTGACTCAAAAACTGACTAAATAACCCTAAAACTACTTAAGGGACTCAAAACCTTGCTTGAGGACAATCAAGTCTAATTTGGGTGAAAACGAGATATAATTGGCACAAAACCACGGTCATACTAGTCATAAAACTAGATGAGCCACGCGTCAAAAGAAGAGCGGTTTACAAAAATATGTAGTTAGGGAAAGTGCGACAACTCGAGTATCGTCTCACAAGGACTCTTGGGTTGTTGTTAACAGAAAAAGACAGAATGGGGGGGTTTTGGATTTGGAATTAAACAAAGAAAACAAAACAGAAAAATAATGCAAACTAAACAATTACCAAATAAACTAAGAACGATCAACCTACTGCTCTCGGTTTCCCACTATCATTGGTTCATATAATTCCAAGCCCTAAGCGGATTCTAATCCCTTTTCGATTGTAGCATCGATTAACAAGCGAAACCGACGCTACGAGACATATGTTCCTAATTCCGAATTAAGCAAACGGATTAAGCCCTTCGTGAATTAAGCAAACACGAATTGAACGCACGCGAATTAAGCAAAAGCGATTAAGTTTAGGAACACACAATCATCGAAACAAATCAATACCCATTCGATACAAACTGGATTAAGCAAACAGAAAATATAGAATAGATATTGAAAGAGAGTAGCGATTAAATCAGAATCACATAACCTCAAGCGGCGGTGCGAACCGATTCAGCCAGATTGATCAAGGAGACTAGCTCTCCATTACGGAAGAAACGTAAAACAACCGAGAGAAATTCGAAAACAAGGATTAGCAAAAGATCCCTTCTTCGCCCTAAACAACTATTTATAACTTTCGAAGCTGCGCATTCTCGCGAGGCGAGTGTCCCCTCGCGAGGCGAATATTAAAATGGCGCCAGTTCAAACTTGGGCTCTCGCGAGGCGAGATGATCACTCGCGAGGCGAGTCTTCAAAATCTGGTTTGTCACAACCGTGATGCCTATCACGTCCAGGCCGTGATTGCTTCTGACTTTGGGTGCTTATCTGTCATGGCCGTGACCTTCATCACGGCTATGCCGTGATGGTCTCTGTCTTCCAGGGGTTTCTCTTTATGCCCGTGATGGGGATCACGGGCTGACCGTAATGCTTGCTGACTTCCAGGCTCGCGAGGCGAGCTATAGTTCGCGGGGCGAGGCAGAGAACATGACTTTTCTGGCACAGGCTGGTCTTCAATCTCGCGGGGCGAGTGCTTCCAGGATTGCAATTTCCATTGTTTCCTTCATTCCTTGGACTCTAAGTCAACCTGAAAACATGAAATAGCCATAAGTGCTTTATTTGACTCAAAAACTGACTAAATAACCCTAAAACTACTTAAGGGACTCAAAACCTTGCTTGAGGACAATCAAGTCTAATTTGGGTGAAAACGAGATATAATTGGCACAAAACCACGGTCATACTAGTCATAAAACTAGATGAGCCAGAGGCTTATCACCTAGACCAAATTAAGGGCCCCTGAATAAGCTTTCCAACAAGGTATCATATGCCTTAATTGGGATTAAGATGAGTAAGTTAGGCACATTTAAGTGAAGGAAGATCATGGACAGCACACTGATACGCGATAGAGAACTTGGGACCCAATTTAGCTTGGATTTTGGCCTAATTTGACATTTCTTGTGAAGCCCGAAATTGTAGGTCTTTTCCTTATCTTTCTAGGGACTGCAAGATCACCAAAATCCGATATTTGTAGCTCTAGTTATGCTCTGCGCAAGGCAACAAGGTCAGTATGAGCAAAAACAATGATTATAAAAGTTGTCTAATTTCCGTGTCTCTCTGGCTTGTGCGGCTGTAAACTGTTATTTATGCTTATTAATCCTAACCTTAAGGGCCTCTGAATGAGCTTTCCAACAAGGTATCATATGCCTTAATTAGGCTTAAGATGAGTAAGTTAGGCCCATTTAAGTGAAGGAACATCATGGACTGCACATTGATCTGCACCAAATACTCGGGACCCAATTTAGCCTTGATTTTGGCCTAATTTGACAATTCTTGTGAAACCTGAAATTGTAGGTCTCTTCCTTATCTTCCTAGGGAAAGCAAGATCACCAAAATCCGATATCTATAGCCCTAGTTATTCTCTGCGCAAGGTAACAAGGTCAGGATGAGTGAAAAATCCGAAAATTAACAATGTTTAGCATTTAAGCCCAATTAACCCCAATAATGTAAAAGCAAAAACAGTGATTGTAAAAGTTGTGTAATTTCCGTCTCTCTCTGGCATGTGCGGCTGTAAACTACTATTTATGCTTATTAATCCTGACTTAACCCTAGACCAAATTAAGGGCCTCTGAATAAGCTTTCTAACAAGGTATCAAATGCCTTAATTGGGCTTAAGATGAGTAAGTTAGGCTCATTTAAGTGAAGGAACATCATGGACAGAGACACGACACGTCTGTGACAGAGAGAACTCGAGACCCAATTTAGCCTTGATTTTGGCCTAATTTGACATTTCTTGTGAAACCCGAAATTGTAGGTCTCTTCGTTATCTTTTTAAGGACAGCAAGATTACCAAAATCCAATATCTGTAGCTGTGGTTATGCTCTGCGAAAGGCAACAAGGTCAGGATGAGTGAAAAATTCGAAAATTAACAATGTTTAGCAATTAAGCCCAATAATGTAAAAGCAAAAACAATGATTGTAAAAGTTGTCTAATTTCCGTCTCTCTCTAGCTTGTGCGGCTGCAAACTGTTATTTTTGCTTATTAAACCTAACCTCAAGGGCCTCCGAATAAGCTTTCCAAGAATGTATCATATGCCTTAATTGGGCATAAGATGAGTAAGTTAGGCCCATTTAAGTGAAGGAACATCATGGACTGCTCACTGATCCGCACCTGAGAACTCGGGACCCAGTTTAGCCTTGACTTTTGCCGAATTTGACAATTCTTGTGAAACCAGAAATTGTAGGTCTCTTCCTTATCTTTCTATGGACAGCAAGATCACCAAAATCCGATATCTGTAGCTCTAGTTATGCTCTGTGCAAGGTAACAAGGTCAGGATGAATGAAAAATCCGAAAATTAACAATGTTTAGCAACTAAGCCCAATAATGTAAAAGCAAAAACAATGACTATAAAAGTTGTCTAATTTCCGTCTCTCTTTGGCTTGTGCGGCTGGAAACTACTATTTATGCTTATTAATCCTGACTTTACCCTAGACCAAATTAAGGGCCTCTGAATAAGCTTTCCAACAAGGTATCATATGCCTTAATTGGGCTTAAGATGAGTAAGTTAGGCCCATTTAAGTGAAGGAACATCATGGACAGTGCACTGATACGCGACATAGAACTCGAGACCCAATTTAGCCTTGATTTTGGCCTAATTTGAAAATTCTTGTGAAACCTGAAATTGTAGGTCTCTTCCTTATCTTTCTAGGGACAGCAAGATCACCAAAATCCAATATCTGTAGCACTAGTTAAGCTCTGCGAAAGGCAACAAGGTCAGTATGAGAGAAAAATCCGAAAATTAACAATGTTTAGCAATTAAGCCCAATAATGTAAAAGCAAAAACAATGATTATAAAAGTTGTCTAATTTCCGTCTCTCTTTGGCTTGTGCGGCTGTAAACTGTTATTTATGCTTATTAAACCTAACCTTAAGGGCCTTGGAATAAGCTTTCCAACAAGGTATTAGCCCGAAGACATCATACTGCACAAGACCGACGCGCCAAAAGAAAAAGAGCGATTATAAAATAATGCAGTATAGAGCGACAACTCGGATCGTCTCTCAAGGACTCTTTAGTTGTTGTTATTATTAATGAAGAAAATTAGTAAAAGTTAGAAATGGGGGTTTTGAGATTGAAAACTAAATTAAGAAAACAAAACACTAAAAACAAAGCAAGATTAAAGAGAATAACAAATAGACAAAAGCGATTAACCTACTGTTCTTGGTTTCCCACTATCATTGATTCATGCAAACCCTAAGCAGATACTAATCCCCTCCCGGTTGTAGCAACAATTAACAAGCGAAAACCGCTACTACGGATGTATGTTCCTATTCCCGAAATAACAAACGGGGTTAAGCTCTCATGAACAAAGCGAACATGAATGAACACACGCGAAATAACAAACGCGATTATATATAGGAACATAGCATCACCGAAATAAAACAATACAACACTATATATTCCTGAAATAACAAACGAAACATAAAGCATTGCATTGAAAAGAGAGAAGCAAATGATCATGAAATACAGAACCTCAAATGTTAACAGAAACCAATTACAGTAGATTAATCTAGGAGACTAATTCTCCATTACAAAAGAAAGACAACAAACTAAAAGGAAAAAACAATAGCTAACAAGTTCGAAACTAGCCAAAAGCGGCTAAGTCGACCCCTCTTCATTTCTGCCTAAGACTTCTTATATACACGTTTCTGGAGTCAGAGTACTCGCGAGGCGAAGCACTGCTCGCGAGGCGAATTACATGAAAGGTCTGCAACTCTTTGTCTTCTCGCGAGGCGAGCACATCATTCGCGAGGCTAACTCTTCAGCTTCCCAAACTGTTACGCCCGTGGCATTCAACACGCCCAAGCCGTGATGGCTTCGATCTTCAAGACTCGGAGGCGAGGATTTCATGGTTGGATGACTCGAATTGCCACCATTGTGATCTTCAACACGGGCAAGCCGTGATCGTCTCGACTTTTTCATGGTTGCAATACTCGCTGGGGCGAGAGATCCTTCCGTGGGCGCGGCTCCGATTTATTACTTTTTATTTTATTAACCTGAAAATAGAAAATACAAGCAAATAATTATTCAACTCTAAAACAACTAAATTAACATAAAAACAATTTACAGACTCAAAATACTACTTAGGAACAATCAAGTCTAATTTGGGTAAAAATGATATAAAATAAGCACAAAGCCAGGGTCTTTACTAGTTATAAAACCAGTCAAACAGAGGCTCATCAAAATACCCCAAACTTAAACTTTGCTTGTCCCCAAGCAAACTACACTCAAAAACTTAAAAAGACTCAAGACCTGGCAAAACATGGCAAGCTTAAGAATTCAATCAACTTTCTATAGATTTCAAGCAATTTTTCAAAAGAATTTTTCTTTCAATGTTCCCCCCTTTTAAACAAAGTAATCCCCACATTCATTTATTCTAAACAGTTGAGAAATTAATCATTCAGACAATCAGAAATCTAAGCAGGGGGTCTAAGTTACACACAAAAGAGAGATCACCAAAATCAAACAACTGCCTTCCTCACAAGGGAAATTTGTGTTCACTCAATCGCTCAGTTTTTTTTTTTTTTTTTTGTCAGGTTATCAACAATTCACTCAATTTCACTTTTAAGAGCACTTCCCATAAATTTGATTTTCATCTCCTAATGGTTCCCACAGAAAACATGCAAGCAACATCAAAAGGTCTTTTATGGGTTGTAATGGGGCCTGGCTAAGGGTAGGATATACAAAGGAACTAGGCTGAAGACCCTAGGAACTAAGAGAGCATGAACTATATTTACACTTTGAAATTCACTCAAGTTCCTTTTTCATTTTTCATTTCCAATTATCATGGGTGACTACAGCCTTTTTATTTTCTAATACTTTTTTTTTTTTGTTTTCATTTTTACACTTTCCTTTTTTTTCTTTTTCTTTTTTTCTTTTTTTCTCTTTTTTTTTTTTTTTTTTTTTTTTTTTGTTTTCATTTCTGTTTTTTTTTTCTCAATCCCAACAACACATTTACTGTAGCCACCCCAAACTTAATTTCTTGCACCCATTCTAAGATTACATGCTCTCCTAATCCTAAGATCGGGTTAACATGGTTTTCCAGATTTTTGGGCTTATAACATTAGGTTATCAAGAATTAACAGGCTAATAGGCTCAATGGGGCTAACTAGGGAACATGCATTAGGATTTGGTTATTTTAGGCTAAGTAGCTATTTACAAAGAAAATGCCTAAATCATCTGAAGCAAACACATAATCATGCAAACCAAAAAGAGATTCAATCAAATTCAGGAAAGTGCAACTTAAAAAGTGATTTTCACACAATTTAAAACATGTTGGAGGCTCAAAAACCTCACCTGGACATTTATGCAAATTATTTGACAGAGATTCTATCCCTAGTGTGTGCTTCCTATCACCCCAAACTTATCATAAATCATGCCATCATAACAAAATCTCAAAGTTCAGTTTTCAATCATATGGGGATCATTTTTCAAAAAAATTTCAAATCCTAGGGGGAAAACAGTCAACACTATCATGCAATCAATCTATGCAAAAATTAATAAAATCCAATAAACTTGCCATAACCAAGACACAAACACAACTCCTGAGCTTCTCAAATTATTCAGGAGCATTATTGACAATAAAACAGAAATAAAGCAAAGAAAAAAATAAATAAATTAAAAGAGCAAGGTAAAGAAAAACTCATTGAAGGTGGTGGTTCCACCAGGATCCCACTGCCTGTAGCATAAGTCCCACGTGGTAGCCAAAGGACTGAAATTCATTCCATGCCTCCCTAACTTGCAGCTTTGATGCGGAGGTGAGCATTTGATAACTATGATAACCTCGCCGAGTGCGGCGGACTTCTCACTACCCTTCAGGTCACAGATGACCTCCTTTTCAACAAAATCTCCCCAATAGAAGTGGGGTTCAACCACTTGGACTGGCCATGGTGCAGAATCCAAGGGTACAAAATCCAGAACTGGTTCCTCAGGGGGAAATGGCAAACAGTTAGAAACGGTTACTGGTGCTGCTTCAACTTCTGCAATGTCTTCATCCACTGCACTAACAAAATTTTCACCTGCTATACACGCAGAAATTTCAGCACACACCAAACAAAGGTTAGAGTTAGTACATATATTACAAGAAAATGAATCAGAAAAATCTACAATGTCTGGAAATTCTGCAATTAGTTCATCATCCACCCCTCTACTCTCAACACGTTCAATTGTTTTACTTGAATCATCTACTCCCAAAGGTTCTTCTTTATCTTCAGGCACGGGGGAGCAGGCGTCCTCTTGATCCTCCCGATCTAAGTTTCTGAAGCAGAACAAACTTGCAAAACGATCCGCATTTTCTATTTTTCCTGAAAAGTATAAACCTGTAAAACATTCAACACATAAAGCAGTTCCATCACAATAACAAGCATTAGGATCAGGGGATTCAACACTAAATTTATCATCAACAGAAACATTATCATCAAAATTATCATCAAAAGTATTTTCAGAAATAACCACTTTAGAATCTGTATGTTTCTCAAGAGGTGTGGAGTTAGCATTGCAGTAGGAGTTGGCGGTAACTTGATTAATTAGAGCCCACAATCTACGAGATTCAGCTTGGCTCCTCTGGTAGGCTTCAAGATTACTTGCCTCCATTGCCTCCATCCTCTTTTGAAATTCAAGATTGTATGCTTCCGTTTGTGCAGCCATTTGTTGTAGCATAGAAGCAATTTTATCCAAGGTGCTCTGTGAAGGTTCGGAAGGTGCAGAGGTGGTCACTTGGCTAGGATAGTATGGTGGTGGCTCATTAAAACTAGGATAATACATGCAAGGTGGTTCATAATAAACATTAGGCAAATATCCATACATGTAATTATCCATGGCAATCAAACAACCAGACAAGCAGACAAAACTAACTAGAAAAGAGAAATTTTTATATTTATTTATTTATTTATTTATTTTTTTTTATTTTTTTATTTTTTTTTATTTTTATTTTTTTTTTTTTTTTTTTTGCTAATAACAACAAACCAGAGTCCCCGGCAACGGCGCCAATTTTTGACCGCGCTGTCGCCACGCGCCAAAAAGAACGAGCGATTATAAAATAATGCAGTATAGTGCGACAACTCGGATCGTCTCTCAAGGACTCTTTAGTTGTTGTTATTATTATGGAAAAATTAGTAAAAGTTAGAAATGGGGGTTTTGGATTGAAAACTAAATTAAGAAAACAAAACACTAAAAACAAAGCGATTAAAGAGAATAACAAATAGACAAAAGCGATTAACCTCTTGTTCTTGGTTTCCCACTATCATTGATTCATGCAAATCCTAAGCGAGATACTAATCCCCTCCCGGTTGTAGCAACAATTAACAAACGAAAACCGCTACTACAGATGTATGTTCCTATTCCCGAAATAACAAACGGGGTTAAGCTCTCATGAACAAACGAACATGAATGAACACACGCGAAATAACAAACGCGATTATATATAGGAACATAGCATCACCGAAATAAAACAATACAACACTATATATTCCTGAAATAACAAACAGAAACATACAGCATTGCATTGAAAAGAGAGAAGCAAATGATCATGAAATACAGAACCTCAAATGTTAACAGAAACCAATTACAGTAGATTAATCTAGGAGACTAATTCTCCATTACAAAAGAAAGACAACAAACTAAAAGGAAAAAACAATAGCTAACAAGTTCAGAAACTAGCCAAAACTGGCTAATTCTGACCCCTCTTCATTTCTGCCTAAGACTGCTTATATACACGTTTCTGGAGTCAGAGTACTCGCGAGGCGAAGCACTGCTCGCGAGGCGAATTACATGAAAGGTCTGCAACTCTTTGTCTTCTCGCGAGGCGAGCACATCATTCGCGAGGCGAACTATTCAGCTTCCAACTGTTACGCCCGTGGCATTCAACACGCCCAAACCGTGATGGCTTCTGATCTTCCAAGACTCGCGAGGCGAAGGATTGCTCGCGGGGCGAACGCTTCAACTTCAGAATTGCCACGGCTGTGATCTTCAACACGGGCAAGCCGTGATCGTCTCTGACTTTTTCATGGTTGCAATACTCGCGGGGCGAGAGATCCTTCGCGGGGCGAGCGGCTCCAGATTTATTACTTTTTATTTTATTAACCTGAAAATAGAAAATACAAGCAAATAATTATTCAACTCTAAAACAACTAAATTAACATAAAAACAATTTACAGACTCAAAATACTACTTAGGAACAATCAAGTCTAATTTGGGTAAAAATGATATAAAATAAGCACAAAGCCAGGGTCTTTACTAGTTATAAAACCAGTCAAACAGAGGCTCATCAGTATCGTATGCCTTAATTGGGCTTAAGATGAGTAAGTTAGTCCCATTTAAGTGAAGGAACATCATGGACTGCACAATGATCCTGACCGCGCTGTCGCCACGCGCCAAAAAGAACGAGCGTTTACAAATAATGTAGTATAGAGCGACAACTCGGATCGTCTCTGAAGGACTCTTTAGGTGTTGTTATTATTAACAGAAAATCAAAAGTTAGTTTTGGGGGTTTTGAGATTGGAAACTAAATTAAAGAAGCAGAACAGAAAACAAAGCAAGAAAATAGAGCAGTTACCAAATAAGCTAAAGCGATTAACCTACTGTTCTCGGTTTCCCAACTATCATCGGTTCATGCAACCCTAAGCAGATTCTAATCCCCTCCCGGTTGTAGCAACAATTTACAAGCGAAACCACTACTACAGATATATGTCCCTATTCCCGAATTAAGCAAACGGGGTTAAGCCCTTCGTGAACTAAGCGAACACGAAACGAACACTCGCGAATTAAGCAAACGCGATTAATTATATGAACATGATATCACCGGGATAAACCAACACAACACAATATACTCCTGAATTAAGCAAACAGAAATATAAAGCATGGCATTGAAAAGAGAAAAGCAAATGAAACAGGATTACAGAAACCTCAAGTCTTAACAGAAACCAATCACAGTAGATTAATCTAGGAGACTAATTCTCCATTACAAAAGTAAAACAACTATCTAAACTAAAAGAAAACAAAAGACTACAAACTCAGAAACTAGCCAAAACTGGCTAATTCTGACCCCCCCCCCCATTCAGTTATGCCTAAGACTACTTATATACACGTTTCTGGAATCCAAGGCCTCGCGAGGCGAATTATGCGAAAGGTCTGCAACTCTTGGTCTTCTCGCGAGGCGAGCATATCTTCGCGAGGCGAACTCTTCAAATTCCCAAACTGCAACGCCCGTGACCTTCCACACGGCCAAGCCGTGATCGTCTCTGACTTTTCATGGTTGGATGACTCGCGTGGCGAGCCATTTATTCGCGGGGCGAACCAGAGACTTTGCATTTTCTTGGAACAGTCAGCTTCGGGGTCGCGTGGCGAGCAGCCTTCTCGCGGGGCGAGAAACTCCAGAATTATTCCTTTTTATTAACCTGAAAATAGAAAATAAAAGTAAACACTTTATTCACTCTAAATCAACTAAATTAACTTAAAAACACTTTACAAACTCAAAATACTACTTAGAGACAATCAAGTCTAATTTGGGTGAAAATGATATAAATTAAGCACAAAGCCAAGGTCTTTACTAGTTATAAAACCAGTCAAACAGAGGCTCATCAAAATACCCCAAACTTAAACTTTGCTTGTCCCCAAGCAAACTAAAACTCAAAAACTTAAAAGGACTCAAGACCTGGCAAGCTTAAGAATTCAATCGACTTTCACACAGATTTCAAGCAATTTATCAAAATATTTTTCAATGTTCAATGTTCCCCCTTACAAGCAAAATAATCCCCACGTGTATTTATTCTAAACAGTTGAGAAATTACTCATTCAGACAATCAGAAATCTAAGCAGGGGGTCTAAGTCACACACAAGAGAGATCACCAAGTTCAAACAACTGCCTTCCTCACAAGGGAGATTTATGTTTCACTCAATCGCTCAGTTTGTGTCAGGCTATTAACATTTCTCTCAATTTCACCTTTAAGAGCACTTCCCATAAATTTGATTTTCATCTCAAAATGATTCCCACAGAAAACATGCAAGCAACATCAAAAGGTCTTTTATGGGTTGTAATGGGGCCTGGCTAAGGGTAGGATATACAAAGGAACTAGGCTGAAGACCCTAGGAACTAAGAGAGCATGAACATTATTTACACTTTGAAATTCACTCAAGTTCCTTTCTTAATTTTTTTTTCATTCTGCCTTGGGTGACTACAACCTTTTTATTCAAACAGTCTTTTTGAAATTTTTGCACTTTTGTTTTTTTCATTTTTTTTTTCATTTTTACACTTTTCTTCTTTTTTTTTCTCTCAATCCCAAACAACACATTGCACCGGGTAGCCACCCCAAACTTAATTTCTTGCACCCATTCTAAGATTACATGCTCTCCTAATCCTAAGATCGGGTTAACATGGTTTTCCAGATTTTTGGGCTTATAACATTAGGTTATCAAGAATTAACAGGCTAATAGGCTCAATGGGGCTAACTAAGGAACATGCATTAGGAGTTGGTTATTTTTAGGCTAAGTAGCTATTTACAAAGAAAATGCCTAAATCATTTGAAGCAAACACATAATCATGCAAATCAAAAAGAGATTCAAGCAAATTCAGGAAAGTGCAATCAAAAGTGATTTTCTCACAGTCAAAAACATGTTGGAGGCTCAAAACCTCACCTGGACATTCATGCAAATTGTTTGAAAGAGATTCTATCCCTAGTGTGTGCTTCCTATCACCCCAAACTTATCATAAATCATGCCATCATAACAAAATCTCAAACTTCAGTTTTTGATCATATGGGGATCATTTTTCAAATTTTTTTTTTTAAATCTAGGGGGAAAACAGTCAATACATAATATGCAATCCATCTATGCAAAAATTAATAAAATCCA